>CAVNZG010001425.1:0-71804 GCA_963693315.1 Diogma glabrata
GATTTACAACTTCTGCAGGAACAGCTTATCCAAAAATGGAGATCCATCTTTAGACAAAACGATTGAACAATGCCGAATAGCGGAACAAAATAAGTCTCATACTAAACAAATTCAACAACAAGTAGGTGACGTTTATGATATTAAAGGTAATTATTACAGGAAAAATTTTACAAATAATACATCTGTACCCTATTTCACCAAACTTACAAATTTGTAATTTCATACAAATTTTAACAAAATTTGTGAAAATTTGCATGAAATTACAAATTTGTAAGTTTGGTGAAATAGGGTACTGGGTGCAACCATTCACAATTTTGCAAAAATAATAAAAATTTAAATTGTAATACTAAAACTGATCAATTATCAGAATCCTCGTCATCGCAACCACGATCAAAGCCGCGAATTGTTAATTGTAGAAAATGTGATCAGTCGCATATTCTTGGTAAATGTCCAGCTTATGGACAGAAATGCAATAAATGTAAAGCATTACATCATTTTACAAAATGTTATAAGTCGAAACACGTTAACGAAATCGAAAATGATCATGATTGTGATGATGAAATTGATCATGTTTACATAGATATATACTAGATAGCTAGTAGATATAATATTTTCTGAATTTCCTTCGAAAAATAAGATAATCGGTTGGTATGAAAACATTTTAGTTGAAAACGAACAGATTAATTTCAAACTCGATACGGGTTCGGACGTCAACATAATACCAATGTTAATATTTCAAAAATTAAATTGTAATAAGGAAATAGTAAAATCTAACATTCAGTTACGAGCATATGGGGGTACAAAAATGTTTCCTTATGGGTCAATCAAGTTAATCGTTAAATGTCGAGATTTTGAATCAGAAGAGTGCTTCGTTTTAATAAACTCTGATTCCACTCCAATTTTGGGATTGAATACATGTTCCAAAATGGGATTGATAAATAGGGTTTGTTAAATCTCGGATACAAGACAAAATTTTATTCAAAGTAATAAAGAAATTTTTACAGGAATTGGGAAGTTTCCGAATCCTTTAAAATTGTTTGTTAAAAGTAATGCCATCACAGTTACTCGACCTCCAAGACGATTGCCTCTGAAGATTAAACCTAAAGTCAAAGATGCGCTAGATCATTTAACGAAAATGGAAATCATCGAACCACTATCTGAGCCTAGTGATTGGTTCAGTAATTTGACTGTAGTTGAAAAACCCAATGGATCACTCAGATTATGTCTTGATCCCAAGTTTCTAAATTTAGCTTTAAAAAAAGAGCATTATTTAATTCCCACATTAGCAGATCTTAAAGCTCAACTGTGTGTGAGTACTTTACAGTATTAGATTTAAAGGATGGATTCTATCAAATAGAATTAACGCCTGAATCCTCTGAATTATGTTCCTTCAGTACACCTTTTGGAAGCTACAAATTTAAACGTCTCCCATTTGGCATTAACGTTGTTCCGGAAGCATTTCAAAGAATGAATGAAAGTAATTTCGGAGATATTGATGGAACTTTCACTCACATTGACGACCTTTTGATAAAGGCAAAATCTGAAAAGGAGCATGATGAAATTTTAATGAAAGTGGTTCAGAGGGCAAAAGATCTTAATATTAAATTTAACATCGATAAACTTCAATACAAAGTAAAAGAAGTTACCTTTTTGGGACATAAATTTAGTAAAGAGGAGATGAAAGCTGATTCCAGCCGTGTGAAAGCTATAGTTAATATGGAAAATCCAACGACTAAACAAGAACTACAACGCTTTCTCGGCATGGTGAATTACTTACGCAGTTTCATTCCGAATTTAGCAGAAAAAACAGAACCACTACGTCAGCTACTAAAAATCAATAACGAATTTGTGTGGACTGCAGCACACTTTAATAATATAGCTTTACTCAAAAAATTACTTACAAATTCACCCATACTTCAACCGTTTGATGCGACTAAGCAAATAGTCATTCAAACGGATGCTTCCAAAAGCGGAATCGGATGTGTGCTACTACAGGATAAAAAGCCTGTAGCTTATGCATCTATAAGAAGCCTTACGACGTCAGCTGAAGAAAATTATGCGCAGGTCGAAAAAAAGCTGTTAGGGATATTTTATTCATGTACAAAATTTCATAATTACATTTATGGCCGTTATGTCCAGATACATACTGACCATAAACCTTTCACTCAGAAAAAAAAGATAGCTTATTTAACGTAAAGTATATGTAAATTTAACTGAAAATGACGTACGAATTGAGCCAGCGGAGGCATAAGTAAACTAAACAAAATTGACTAAGTAAAATCTACTTAAAAGCATGTAAAACATTTTGCGGTGTTATGCTATTATTATGCTACCATCTTGTCTCACCAAAAAAATGAAAAAAATTTAGTTTTTTTGCAAGTTTTAATCGTTTTTTTATCAATTCAGGGTGAGAGAATTTTATACACGGCAATGATTAACAGCGGGTAAGAAGGGCCCTGTAAAGATAAAATGCTATTTATTATTAATATTTATTTTGGACTTAACCCGGATTTGATCCCCAGACCTCTGTGTACAAGGCAGCAGCATTAACCATTCGTCTATCTAAATAATTATTTACATCAATTTATTTATGAATATTATGTTGATGCTTAAGTTTAGGACGTTCGAGGGTTCGATTCACAGACTGACCACTATTTATTTTTATTACATTTTTATTATTTTTTTAAAATAACATAAAAATGATTCCTTTTTATTCATAAAAATTCAACTTCACAGCATTTCAATTTATCGATACTGTAGTTATTTTAAATTTATATAGACCTAAACATTTCAAATTTATTCCGACAATAATAATAATGTAACTAAGGTAACACAGAAATAACAATTATATATATGTCAAATTCTTTTTGCCAAAACATTGTTCTGACATTTTTTGCTCTCAGATCAATTTATTATTTGACATTACGTGTTTTATTTGGTCAAAAAAAGTGAGTTTTCACCCTAAAAAGATTTTTTTGAATCTAGATTTTTAGCTATAGAGCAAAACATAAAATACAATAAAAAAAAAAGAAATACATATATCTCTCAAAATTAGTAAACAAACAAAACGCCACGCCAAAACGTAAGAACATGTGCTGCATAAATTGACAGCTATACATATGTAAATTTTACTATTATTTTAACTAAAATTTACGTTTTATATGACTTTAATACTCGAAGTCATACGTAATTTTCAAACTATGAAAACATAAATTTGAAGATGTCTTAGTAAAAAGTACGTATCATATAAGCAATTTTCAGCATACTTAAGTTAATCTCTTTGGGTAAATAGTGGATTATATATACGCGTGTGTATAAGTATGTTTAGCACTATTTGCCATGTAAATTTAGCATTTTTCGACGGTTATGTTTTACAAAATTGTTAAGTAAATGTAACGACCATTAGGTAACTTTGTTTTCATCTTTCAAAATTTACTGTTTCAGTAGTAAATTTATTTTCAAAAATTTTACAATTCCAATTTTGCTTTATTAACGTGGCACAGGATAATATTACTTAAATTATCAATACTTTGCACTAGTAAATTTTAGAAAAACGTACGTTATGTTTACAATTTTGGAGTTACTATAGCGCATAAGTAACAAACGCATCGTTTTTTTTTCTGAGTGTTGGTAAGTGTAATGAACAACGAGATGTCAAAGGTAAATTCTTCCCGATTAAAGCGGATGAAAATGAAAATGCTCAAGTATAATCTAAATGTAATATATGTCCCAGGAAAAGACCTTCATATAGCAGATCAATTATCTAGATCGTATCTGAAAGACGAACCGGCTACTGAATTTTTGGAATATGTAGATGTGGTGCATACGATTGATATGACAGAAAAAAATAAAGAAAACTTTCAGAAAGAAATAAGAAACCGTACTGCTCTATCTAAATTAATCTCAATTTATCAAAATGGATGGTCTAGTGATAAAAAGAATCATCCAGCAGCCAAATTCTGTAATTGTGAAGTGGTGAAGTGATAAGTTTTTTAATGAAAAGAAGCGAAGAAATTTTTAACACTTCACCGCTTCACAGTTACAGAATATGGCTGCTGATCTAGTTAAACCGTATTGGAAATTTCGAGATGATATTTTTTATGATGATGGAATTTTATTTTTTGGTGAAAGAATAATAGTTCAAAATAGTTTAAAAAATGATATGCTCGAAAAACTGCATGACGCTCATATTGGTATCACTAAAACTAAAAGTCGGGCTAGAAATATTTTCTATTGGTTTGGCATAGATGCAGATATAGAAGACTATATCAGTAGATGTCGCATTTGTGAAAAATACCAATCATGTAATATACACGAGCCACTAATACCTCATGATATCTCAGAGTTGCCCTTTGAAAAAATTGCGTGTGATATAATGACAGTTGAGACTAATGATTATCTGGTCTTGACAGATTACTTTTCGAAATGGCTGGAAATCTTGCCTCTTCGTAATAAACAATCAAATGAAATTATAAAAAATCTGAAATCTGTGTTCGCATGACATGGAATTCCCAAAATATTAATTTGCGATAATATGCCATTCGCATCAAAGGAATGCATAGAATTTTCAAAAGAATGGCAATTTGAAATCACAACTTCAAGCCCGAATTACCCTCGCTCAAATGGGCAAGCGGAAAAAGCAGTAGATATTGCAAAACGACTTGTCAAGAAATCTTTGGATGACAAGAAAGATATTGCATATTCGTTACTTGAGTACCGTAATCATCCAGTTTCAAACCTTTCTGCTTCGCCATCGCAAATTTTAATGAGCCGACGAACAAGAACTAAAGTACCGGTCAAAGAATCTCTCTTAAAACCTAGAATTGAAATCGATATTAAAAATCGTTTAACTCAAAATCAACAAAAAATTAAATCTTACCATGATAAAAGATGTAAATCACGAGCTGATTTCGAATTAGGTGACACGGTAGTTTATCAGAAAAATCGTTTGTGGGAGCCTGCTAAGGTTTTAGAAAAACACAAAAGCCCACGGTCATACATTATCAAAAATGAAAATGATCATATATATTAAGACGAAATAAGTATCATTTGAAAAAATCTCCACATAAACCTCAACTTACTGCACAATATGAAGATGTTGATGCAACTAAAAATAATGATTCGAATACTTGTGACTCAGCCTCACATTCACAAAATACTATTAGATCAGAATCAGAACAAAACAATGGTTTAAATACATCGCAAAATAATGTTTCACGTGAATGTGAAAGTGGTTCAAATTTACATGGTAATGTCAATTTAAAAGAACAGCTGGTTCAAAATCAAAACAAATAGCAACTAACGTCCACTCGATCGGGCAGGGTTGTAAAACCTCCAGAAAAATATAAAGATTACATTCAGTTTAGAAATATAGCTTGAAATATAGTTAACAATTGGTTAGCAAATTTCGCGTTTAATAATTCGAAACGTACAATTATTTTTCGGGGGGAAAGGAAGAACTTATATAAATAAATAAAGTTAAAATGATATAATGAATTTTAATAAATTATAATTTTATACAAATGAGAAAACGGGAAATGTTTTAAATTATAAGGTTTTCAATTATTAATTAACTTTAAAATGTATGTTTATATTGAATATTGTTATATTGAATATTGAATTAATTGAATTAATTATTGATATATTGAATATTGAATTAATTGAATTAATTATTGATATATTGAATTAATTTAAATTTCAATTTGATACAACAAAACCCATGAATAATATTGATGTTAATAATTGAATTGTACTTTTTAAGTTATTTAAAATATCAAAAGGGGAAGATGTTGTGACTAAAATATAATATAATTTAGTACTATAACACAAATATTAAAATCAACTAGTACTACAACAAGGAAGTCGCTAGTACTTCATTGTTAGATAAAAGATATGTGGAATAGACTTTGTTCAGTGTAGATGTGAAATCTAATTTTATGTAAAAATTATAATAAATAATATTAAATAAGCTTAATATGGTGTTCATAATATTTATATAATAAACATCAAATGTTCAAACGTTAAATCTTTTATTAAAAACTATGTTTGCTTTCAAACTGTAATAAGGAAATAAATATTTAAATATCTTTTTAAACAATTTAACACAGATAGGCCAATAGAATAACGGAAAAAGATATGGCTTACATATTGTTGTCGGTAACAGGTCAGAAATTGTTTTAATCTCTTGAGTAGGGTACTCACATAATGGACATGCCGAGTCCACTCGCCCGGCACCTGGGGACTGGAGTTATGCAACTAAGTGTAGTAAAACAAATTACATAGTTTTCCTACAATAACTTCCCAAACCATATTCGCAATATCTTCCTACCCATGAATATAAAAACAATTGACCTAAAACTCTATTAAAATTAAAAACAAATATTTCATAAATTACCTTTATCTGGGTTATTTTCAAATATTTTTTAATATCGTTTAATTTAAATAAAATCAATTCGCGACATTGGCATTAAATAAAATTTAATTAAAACAAAATCAGTAGGTCAGTTGTTTCGATTTCAAAAACAATAATCAATGGGTAATCATTTTTTAATTATAATAAGTAATATTTTGATGAATAATCGGACAGTCGTTTAGCAGCAATTAATTAATTAATTTAAGAACAGTTTTTTTTTACACAAATGAATCAACTCAGTCAGTTTTCACAAAAATCTATGAAATCAGTAGTTCGTTATCGGTAACATTAGCAACAAGTTTTAAAACAAATATTATAAAACCGTGAATCGGTTATTAAGTTAAGCAAGCAATTAAGTTACAATCGTTGTTTTTTAATGTTAATATATTATTAGTTAATAAGAAAAGTGGCAGATATAACAGTGCAAATAAAGTTATATTAAAATATATGTTTCTAATTAAACAAATAAATGTGTTTAAATAAACTTTTTCGAAAATAAATTATTAATAAATAGTAAAAGGCGGAATCAAACCGTATCAAGATATTAAATTAAGTAGTGCCACATTATTCACTATACTTTAAACTAGTGTATATAAACCAAGCTACATTTCAAATTATACCTTCAGTAGTGTTCAACAATCAGTTTGCATTACATTTCCGAATCAACATTGGTGTACAAACAATTATTGTACTACATTTGGCAGTTCGACATATTAAAATAAGTAGTATTATAAATACATCAAGCAATATCACTACATCATCACAAAGTAGTTTAGATAAATTATTTGCACTACAATTTATCATTAGTAGTGTCCTAAACTATTTTGGCACTACACTGGGATGGAAATTTTTTTTTGCTTCCTTGTAAGCGATATAACTCGTAAATGGTGCACTTTAGGATACTGGTGCAGTGGAACTTTTTTGTTCCTTAAATGTTTTTCTATAACTTTAAATAAAAAAAAAACAAAAATAATTTATTTTGTAGCAAATTTTTGCGAAAAAATGTCTAAAAAACGATATTTTTTAATTGAATTTAGTTGTTTGCAAATAATTTTTATAACATAATTGAGCCCTTCATGTTAGAGAGGTTTCTTTTTAAATTTTCGGTTTTCTAAGCACTTTGCAAATTTTAAAAATGCATCTCGTTAAGTTGAAAAGTCGTTGAGAAATTTAATTTTGCAACTAAGGAATTTTCGCGGTTTTTTTGAACCACTGTAATTGTTGTTAATATTGAATATGGGTGTGGGCAACACAACTGTTATTTAAAGCTGATACTACACCCTTTCAATTTCCGTCAAGCAGATTGCAAACGGATGAAAACTCAGGCGTTGCGGTCTGCCCAAAGTTAACAACTTTTTTGGAGGCATTAAGTGCAAAATGGAATTGTGCAAAAACTATCAAGCCGAATAAAACGTTCTGAAGCTTACTTTTTTTGTTGAGGTTTCAGCTACAAGATAAAGGGGTAAATTATGTTATAAAAATTATTTGCAAATAACTAAATTCAATTGAAAAATATCGATTTTTAGACATTTTTTCGCAATTTTTTGCAAAAATTTGCAACAAAACAAATTATATTTATATTTATATATTATATTTATATTTATATATTTATTTATATTTATAAAAAAAAAAAAAAAAAAAAAGGAAGCAAAAAAAAATTTCCATAAAACTTAATACATAACTACCGATTTTTAATTATCATTGCTGTATGTAATCTGTCAAATAAATACACCAATATAAAGATTTGAGTTTAAGAAAAAAGGTCTATATAAGCTTTGAAATTACAACGAAATGTCATACCTTGATTTTTTTTTATATTCATTATTTATAATCTGAGGCCTTTAATCCATATAAAAATGACACAAACATGTATGATGTCTATGATTATAATGATATACACAGTATTACCAAAATTCCTACGCTCAAAATGGGTTAACCATATTATGAGGATTTCAGTGCAATCGTTTAAGGTCATTTAGAGTGATGAAAAATTTGAATTTTATTTCTTCAGTTTTATAAAGTTTTTTGCTTTAAAACTTTTAGAAATACGTACTGACTGCTTCAACAAACTTGTCTTTTAAATTTGGGATCAATCACATAATGGGAAGCTGCTGAAAAATGAATCACAAAAGAGTAACCATCACAACTGTCAAAAGTCAAGTTAAATAAAAGTGTGTAAAAATAGTATTTTATTCAACTGTATTTCACTAAAATGAGGGTGAAATTGGGAATAAGTTGGATTTGAAGCTGACACTTTCCTCTGCAAAAGCCAACAAAAAAATAATAAATGAGCAAATAAAATTTTAGATTTGAAAAATAAATGGTCTGCAAGAAATCAAACAACCAATAATCAAAATACAAAATCTGAATAGTCGCTTTCTATATATACTGTAGTGATCATCCTTCTCAAACAGAATCTGGCACAGGATTTCTCGTGAAATTACGCATTCTGGAAACCGTCATAAAATGCCTCACTACAGATACGTGAACCATACAGCATTATTTGTCTCATTAATGTCAGTGCATTATTTCTGGGGCAGTTTTTTCTCAAAATTTGAGAAGACAGTAAAGATCTTCCAAAGTCACTTGTCGATGAAGCTCTCGGTTAAAGCTAATACAGGTGATCTATGTAGCCATGGTGAGATTATTGTATAAATCTATTATATGTTGGAATTTTAACACACAATAACCAAAAAAAGATAATTCTAGTTTTTTGCTTATTGTTTTATAACGAAGTTGGTATTGTGTTATAAGCTGGGTGTGGTGTGTCGCTTTTTTGTGGTTTTATTTTAGTATTATGTTGTTTAACCCTATTTGAAAATAAGTTATTTAAATATACACTAAAAACTATTACAAGTTTTTTACAAAAATGTTGATTCTAATTCCAATGTTATATTATACAACCAAAACCACAATTTTATGTTTAAGTTTATTTCATAGATAATGACGATACCATTTTACACCGACCACTTCAGAAGTTATTTGATTTTGATCATTGAAATGGATGTAAACTGAAAACCTATTGTAGTAGTATAAATTATTTAATAAAATAGATTTAAATTGAAGTGTGCTTGAAATATCGTTCCATCAATGTCGATGTATATCGTATTCGTTATAAATAATCGATATATATATATATATATATATATATATATATATATATATATATATATATATATATATATATATATATATATATATATATATATATATATATATATATATTTATATATATATATATATATATATATATATATATATATATATATATATATATATATATATATATATATATATATATATATATATATATATATATATATATATAATCGTATTCAATCAATTGAACCGGACTAAACGATTAGGTTATATTAGATGTCAAAACTGGCACCAATAGCATGAGATATATAGAAACTGATTGAACCGACTGCAAAATTCCAGCAAAAAGTGTAAACACAAATGATAATGAGAAAATCAAATGCAAATGCTTCCATTTATCTAATTTTTAGTCAAATTACAAACAAAAATAATTTTATCATAAAAAACCTAACCAAACCTATTACTTTATTTAAACATTTTAGTTAAAAAAAAACATATTTCAAATGCAGCATTTTCTTTTCCCCAATGCAAAATATAATTTAATAAAATATCTCCAACTTATTCAATCGATGGTTCACCGTTACATGAAAATGAATCAAATCTGGATATAAATTATATTTTATTGTTACTCTTTTATGATAGTACAAGAAAATTCACTTTATTCAAAGCAATATCAGAATGAATAGTAAGTAGTTTCCATTCATAAAATTTGTTATATATTAGTTTCTATGGAATTACAAAGTACGGATTGAATCTCGTTTGAACTTAATTTTTTCAATGTGGTAAATTATGTGTTTCATATGACATTTGTGCTATTGTTTTAAGGCGTGGTGGGTAAAATAGTAGTTAAGAGCTTAAAATTTTCGATTTCATCAGCTTATAAGAAAACGACCTTTGGAATTCCAGATGGCAAATGACAAATTTTCAAAATACAAACCACAAAATGGTTCGATGAAAGCTGTAGAATTTGCAGTGAAATTTCTCTATTAACGAAAAATTTAAAACGAAACATATTCAGAAAAACCGTGTAGCATTTGAATTTGATTGGAAAATGCCCGAAATGGCACCGTTTTGGGTGATTTTTCAGAAATCGACCTAGTTTAAGCTGCCGAATAATATTTTAAAGGTAATAAGTAAGTGCTCATGGTTTAAATGTAATAAATATTCATTGGCGTAACTAGGAAATTGTTCTAGGGTGGGCCTGGCCCCATAATATTGCTGAATAAAATAATTAATAAATTTTCCGTTTTTATTTCTTTCTTTTAATACAATTTGAAGTTTATTTTCAAATTTACTATCATATATAATATCACGAGTCGTCAAATAATAGTCGATTATTTTTCATAATCATTATTACGAATGTCATCTGAGGTAATTTTAACCTCAAATGGCATGAGTGGTAATGTTGAAAAAGAATCGACTAATAATTTGGTGACGAGTTGTATTTAGCAGACAATTTAACGAACAGAAATAGTAACATTATTTCATACAACATAATCCTTTGTTGTCAAACAAAATTAAATATTATTTCATCTTAGTAGGCGCATAAATGTTATAAATTTGTAATTTATTTTTGACAAATAAACATAAACATGCAATCATATGAATGAAAACGGAAATTTTTACTATTTGCAAATTGCATTTTCACATAATTTTGTATGTGAATTTTTGTTTTAAATTTATATATTAAGTGGGCGGAAAATATTCGAAAATATTCGCTGTTCCTTCCTACCAGAAAAAAATAATCGAAACAAATCGTTTTGATTTGCTAAAAAATAGTAAATGAAGCGTTTTTATTGGACCTTATTGAAACTTTATTTATTGAGTTGAATTGTCAATTATATTTTTTTTTCTAGGTTATTTATGTTAGGTTAGTATGCATTAATGCAATTATTGTCACCAAAAACACAACATCAGGACAACATAGTAAGACCAAAATACGTAGGTTGTGATACCAAAGAATCTCGTTTCCCGACTCGAACTATTTGGAGCTTCTCATGAAGCTAAGTATTTGCGTGAGTTCATAATTATCCAAGTCGGTGAGAGTTTTAAATGTGTGCGTTCCAAAAGAGTTTTCCGTAGAAAGGGCGATTTCTAGACACGTGCAAAGTAGATGAAACGCTGGTTCCTCCTAATCCTCATCCTTACAGCTCCTTCAATCAGTACTTGGGTGCTCTCCAAGGATTCAGTAACCAGTGATGACTTTACCAATGAACTAATATTCTGCCTACTCAAAGATATAAGTTCTTTGGTACGCTGCAGGTCTAGTGTGGGAAAGATTAACCTGCTTATCTTGCAGATAATTTTGTTTGACTAACGCCCTATAGGTTACGCATTTACCCCTGTCATAAGTTGGTTGTTTGAGAGGGGCAAACGACCCGCTTAGAGCTTCCATTTCTTGTAGAAGATCGAGCTCAGTCCCTTGCTTAGCAAGTGCTTCCGTTATATAGTTGCCCTTAACGCCACTGTAACCCGGCACCTATAGAATATGAACGGTGAAATTAACGGTGTTTAGTGTCACTTTTGATGCCGTTGCTACTACATCTTCCGATTTTAATGCAATTATTTATGTTTATATTTAGATATATGTTTGTGTAAAAAATAAATCTTTAAACCATAAAAATAAAAGAATAAAATGTTCTTTTTAAAACCGACATTTTTGGCAAATTAAAATTGAAAAATATCAAATAAAATTATAAATTATAAATCCTTACTTAGTAACTTCCAAACAAACAAAAATTATACAAACTCAATATTCCTAGTCTCCAAATTTCTTAACATATTTTGAGGCACCCTGTGTCAAACCTATTGAAAAAATGAAAATTAGTCCAAAAATAACAATTCATTGTTTACAGTAATCACACAGTCCCCCAACCATTTAATATTTACTGTGCACAACAATCTTTATTTTCAGCCATACAGAATTCAGATAATTCCAGAAATAAATCCATCAGACTTCGAATTACGCCATCAATTTGCTAATGGCAATACAAACAAACTTAAAACTACGAGTAGTGTTAGTGTTTCGGTGTGGTTTTAGGTCTTATGGGGAAATGAAACCGTATTTTTTAAAACGAAGTCTATATTGTTTTTATTGCGATGTTTTTCGTTGAACAAATTGGAAGAAGTGGTTTTTCAGAAATTGTGAATTCATTTTCGCGTGCTCCAGTCCCTGCTATTGACATACGAGTTAACGTGAGATATCACATACCACTGGCAATAGCAGTGAGATATCACTAGCGAAGGTGACATCTTAGGTGTGGTGGCGGATGAACTGTATTCAGTCAACGGTAGCACCCTCAATCTTAGCTGTGAAATAATCCTTGATGATAAGACGCTATTGCTTCCTTGAAGAAATGAGCCTTCGTATAACTATGTGTGGACTTTAATCTTTAAGAAAGACAGTGCGTCACAGGATCAATGAATATGCAACCGGCTGGATTATTGGCAACTACATTTTTGTTTTGTTTCAGCAAATTTTTGTAAAAATTTGCTATTTACTTTTTAATTTACTTTTTTTTTTTTTTATTCTTTATTTTATTTTTTTTTTATTATTGTATAATACAAGTATAAAACAATTATTTTACAATGATAATAGAATTATTTAAATAAATATTTGCAAGTTCATATAATGCGAGAGCAAATCGTCGCTTTAATAATGAAAGAACGTATTCGCAAAAGTGTAGTTTCGAGATAATTGGGTTTAAAGATTTTTTGATTTTCTGATTTTCGTAAGCTCGGCAGCACTATTGAATGAATAAAGATATTGGAAAAAACACTTCTGCCAATTAATTTTGACTAATTTCCCCACAACATATTAAAATTTCACATTGGTACCTGCTGGCTTTTCTACCTAAAAAGACGTGAAAAGTCAATCAGATACCTTATACGTTATTTCATATTTCATATACGTTATTTCATTTTGCATGGAAGTACGATTAAGCCTAAAACTAATTATTATTGAACTAACGCATAATATTCTTACAATTTTTTATTTATATGAACCGGCATATCATGTAGTAATGAATGATGCTTATACAATATTTTAGATTTACCATTTCGTGTGGCGATCGTAATGTATGTAAAGTATACGACACTGATTTTACCCAAGTTATTATTCTGTAGGAATTGAAATATCGTACATGCATTTACGCTGTTTCAATATTTAACCAAATTCAAATTTGCATGTACGTTAATTAACAACATATTAATTTTCAACCAGTTATAAAAAAATTGGAAAATGTTAAAATGCCACTTTATAGACATCCTTATGGGGAATGCAGCGCACCCATTATATAATAACAACGTATATGTGGCATACGTTATTTCATTATTAAAGCGACGAAATAAAGAAAATTTACTAATTTACAATCTAATTTTTGAAGGATTATTTGACATATATATAAAATTTTGAAATTGATTAAAAAGTATGAATAAGCTTATATATAATTTTAACATTTTATTTTGATTGTTACAATTAATTTTGATTTATAATATCAAAGATTATATTAAATATTTTTTATTTAGATTTAAAAAGTTTTATTTAGAATAAATATATTGTCTTGATTTAGTTTTGAATAAGGAGATTTTGTTTTCATCTTTCAATTCAACAGGAAGACTGTTATACATACTAAGTCCTTGAAAGCTTTGGCCACCGAAAGTTCGAAAAAATTCAGTATGGTAATCAGTATTTTTTCTGGTTGCGTAGTCATATTAGTCAGTTATTTTCTCTATTCTATCATAAAATATTGGCCTATGTCATATTTTATCAGTGATAGGATTTTTTGTTTAGTTATCCATTCTCTAACAAAAAAAAATAAAAAACCAAAAAAAGAAAGATTTACGTCCATCAACACCTTTGAACGTATGTTGTTGTGGGACCTTGGTCTTAAAAGGTTTTTATGTGTTATTGTGACACATATTGTAATTCCTACAACACAACACATTTTATTAAAAAAAAAAAAAAATTTGAAATTCTGACATCTGATCTGGGACGTCACACGTTGGAAAGAAAATGTTTTCTCTTTTAAACTTCGAAAATATGGTGAACCGATAAGATAAGCGACCATTTTGTAGATACTTTTGTGGCAGTATTATTGGTAGTACTTATTAAATTGAAATGAAGATCAGTGATATGAACTGTAAAATGTTTTTCATACTTGTTAATAAATAGTTCGATTTGGTTTATTTCTAATACTTTAATAGTAGGTGGTTTTTTCTATCGAGATGATCATATATCACAAATAAAAAACAAATAATTTAATTAATTATTGTTGCTAACGTTTTGAAATAATTTTGAACGGCAGATTCTTTAGTTCCCTAACTGTTATATGCTTCATGAGCTTCGTGTTCTAGGGGGGGCCCAAATTCATCTAGAGGGGGCCGGGCCCTCTTGGCCCCTACCTAGTTACGCCTATGTAAATATTTAATAAATAATAAATATTTTTGTAATGATTATTTGTTTATAAAGATATTCAAATATTCTAAATAATCCAAATTATAAAATAATTTAAAGTAATATTGTTAATAAATAAATTTTCGGGAAAGGATTGATACGAACTTTCGAAAGCCACATGCCACTTCGCAAATTTTCGAAAAAGTGCCTTATTCGGCCATTTCATGAGATCAACCAACAAGATATTATATATTTGAGTAAATTAGTTTTGTACTCACAGTGTTGAAACTGACACATTTTTTTAAAAAACGTATGTCTTGAAAATTGCTTTTAAAAATGGCGGCTAGGCTTTTAACAGTTTCCGTCTTGTTGATCTGAATCTTACCGTTTTAATACATATAGTTTTGTCCTTAATGTTAGTGTCTTCCAAAATTTTTTATTAATTTTACCATCTGAGGTAAATATTTTTTTCTTTGACATTATGGGGCAATGTTTAGCAAATGTAATTATCTAGTTATTTTGTATCACAAACGTAGCACATACGGAAGCTTAAGAATTTATATTTGTTTATTTTTTATATTTTTTCCTAATTCTGACACAGGGTGGATTGACATTTATTAAGATGTTTAGAAACAAGGAAAGGTCAAAGGTGAATTGTGTTCAATATGTTAACCGATTTCAATAAAAAAAAAGGTAGTCTTGAGGACTTCCGACAGAAATGAAAATTTAAAACTGTAAAAAAGCTGTGTTTTATCGTCTAAATAAAATAAAATCTTTGCTTATTTTACTACATTTACACACTTTTATTAACTGAGAAAAACATCAAATTCAATACAAAAGCAAGAACCAGAATACGAATCAAAAGAACGAGATTAAAATTATTTATAATATATGTATTAGCATTAATTTTAATTTTAATTTTAATTTTAATACTTAGGTTATTGGTACTATCAATTGCGTTTTGTTTATTAAAAGTATAAAGAAAAACACAAAAATCACATATAACAAAAACATTTTTTCTTTGTTTTACTTAATGGTCCAAATACATGTGCAGAATTCTGCATGCAGCGAAATTAGAACATGTGTTGTTATATGAGAGCAATTACATGTAAATTCTGCATGCAGAAAAGTTCTGCAAGATATCTCTAATTCTAATTTCGCTGCACAGAGGCAGTGCTACCACAATAAAAAAAACAAAAACTACTTGAAAACTCAGATAAAAATGGCTGATTTTGACATTTTGTTTGAAAATGAATTATTTTTTTTATAACTCAAATAAAAATGAATGATATTTTTTTTAAAATGAAATTATTTTTGTAATGATTATTTGTTTATAAAGATATTCAAATATTCTAAATAATCCAAATTATAAAATAATTTAAAGTAATATTGTTAATAAATAAATTTTCGGGAAAGGATTATCGGAAACAGTGGTATATGTAATTTGAACTTAAATTTTAATTTAGATATAAGGGTAGTTCTACAAACATAGGAATTTTGGACGGCTCTGCTTATTTCGTATATTAATATGAAAAAAAAAATTTTGTTTTCACATGAAATTTGTAAACCTTAACTATGTCTAGCTGGTCACCCAAAATAAACCCGTTTCGAAATATACGTCTTAGAAAAAAAATTATTCAAAACGTCAAATTATCAGTCCCCTGGCGTGTCCCACCTTGAAATTCAAAGCTGGTAAACTAAATAATCAATGATTCTAAGTGTGTAGAGACAAATTTACTCTGTATTAATAATTTTGAATAATGATGCTTTAATAATGTGTAAATAATCATAACATAACTCTATATTTCATATTAGATATATCCTATTAAAGTTTGTCCCACCCATTTGTTATTATTCTCCTGCCCAATCAAAACACATTGAAAATTCATATTTCTATCAAGTTATCGCTCGTCACAGGAATTGTGACAAGTGTTTTACTTAGTCCGAGGTTTTATCATTCAAAACAGTCATCATTACTAGCAAGATCGTGTGTTGTCCAGTCAAATTATCAGTCCCCTGGCAAGCATTTTCGTAAAAAGTATTTTAATTACAGGTAATTTTGTAGTTTTATACGTCGTGAATATGTATTGCCTTGGTATAGAATCCGTTTATTTTGTTTTAGACGTAATTTTGTCATTTTTAAGCGAAATACTGATAAATTATCAGTCCCCTGTTCTCAGTCCCCTGGAAGATTTAAATGCGGGCAGACTTAGATAAATGTTTATTTCGTATTTTGAGATAATATTGAGACAATTTTGAGTTAATTTAGGATTAAGAAGGATATTTTTTAATTTTGGCTCTTGTATTTTTGTGTTTTTTTTTTTTTGTTTTGTTTTTTTTTTTTTTTTTTGACTGGCCACATTCAGAAACGTTGAAAGAACGTCATCAACTTTAACGAAAACTAGTTGCCAGAACTTATACGCAAAAAACATGTCGTGCCGTAATTAGCTCCATTTTCTTCCTTCGTGTGTTGAACTACCCATAAACGTTTTTACAGGCAACGAACTATTTTCTTCTATCTTTTAATTAAAAAGACAGTTTTCTTTAAATTGCGACAACTTTCACTTATAACTATTTCATAATACGTAAGAACGCGAATTGTCATTGTTACGAAAATTCTGCACGTCAAATATATAAAAATTCTGCACATCTATTTTAGATGCAGATATGCATGCAGCACTCCGTGCAGACTTTCTGCACATGTATTCTGGGCATAAAGGTTCAACAAAATCTTTACTTACTATACCACACTTACACACTGTTATAAACTAAAAAAAAATCAAATTTAGGTTAGTTGGATAGCGTGTCTGCCAAAGCGAGTTCGAATCTTGGCACCGACGAGGATAGTTCGAATCCCACTTCGAAACACGTATAAGAGAAAAATGGAGTTTTCCTATGAGAAAAATTCAAAATATGCTTTTGAATTGAAAAATTTAAAATAACTTAATTAACTGCTTGAGTTTAAGTTCATTTGAGCACTTTGTTTTTTAAAAACGTAGTTCGGCACAAAATGTTGACGACTGTTTTCTTTTTTACCATACTTTCAGAATACATAATTAACAATCAGGAAAACACACATTCTGAACAATGTACAAGTGGTTTACGTCGGCAATCAAACTCAGCAACCTTGAATTACAAGGCTGGCGGTTTATATACTGAACTACAACGGAGTAACTCGAGCTAGGATGAAAACAGATACAGCGCCCTAAATTGACAACAATGCTTCTTACATGGACGAATAAATGTGGCGAATAACTGATACGGAGTGAAATATTTTTTACGTCTTTTATGGATGCCGAGCTTACTTGACGCGCTCTTTGCCACCGCCGTCATATTGTTTCTTTTAGATAAGATTGAGTGTAAGGCAATTGGTTTTTAATTTAAAATTTCACAATTTGTTACTTTTTTGGGGATGGGCTGGATATTGGTCAACCTCAAACACGAAAGAAAAATACCAGATTTATAGTATATTTAGAAAATTTTGGTAAGAGTGGCTGTAAGTTCATTTGAGAATGTTTTTAGAATATTAGGAGGAATGTTCTCCAGACTGGAGGTTTTGCTGATATTTAACCCCCTTAAAAGTTTTTCAACAATTTTTGGTTTGAAATGAAGATCTTCTCCTGAAGACTGGATTTTTCTGAAGAAAATTTTTCCTGCAGATCAACTCCTGAAGACTGGATTTGAGAACCTAGAAGCTTCCAGAATGGACGAGAACAAAACAAAGCGTTGAACTCGTCCGCGAACATAGTGGCTTTTTTACTTATATTGGTAATGATTAAATCACCGTCCATAAAGGAGGAATAGAAGAGATGGTACCAGGTTTTAAACAGTTAATGCCACAGTAAAAACTTTTGTGAGAAATAAACCGAAAGTTTTGCCGCTCGGTCAGTTTCTCCTTATCCGTTTTCGGTTACTGTATAAAACTAGTCATTCCCATATCACCATATCACCCATATAACCATAGTAGTATTTTTGTTGTCAGCTTATGTGCTATAAAAAATGGTTGAAATTTGCCAACTCTTGGCATTTGCCAACGATTGTTACTTTCTTAAAAAATTTTGTTTTGTCTGACCAGGCAATAGCTGGTAATAGCTAGTTTTTGCAGTTATAATCTCTTGAAATTGTACACCATTTTTATTGACTTCCGCAGCCCAAACCCGTGGTGACCCAGAATCTCCCTCCAATCTTTTCCATGCGATTATTTCGGTATTAGGCGGCAGTCTTCTTAGATGTTCCAATATTATATGCATCGCAGCTTATCTGCGCCATTCAACTGAAGAGCTAACTCCACGTTACCATACCTGGAGTACTGAATTTTCAGCGTCTATGACAAATTAATTCATCATGTTGTAACGTTTGCATTCGGTTCCTTATAACCATACTCTATAGAATTCATTCAAGATTCCAAGTTGGCAAAACTTTTCTGTTCAACAACAAGAAACAAAATTATTTTCTTATACTCATGAATCTATTTCAAAATTCTTCCTCATCGATGTGTTAAAATGAGTAATATTCGATTCATAAAAATTAAACTTGTAAATTATTTAAACCTATTAAGATGTGAATCAAATTTATTGATTATCAATTCACCGTTACGGTACATGTGGTAAATGCAAAAAAGGAAATGGTTTTGGATCAAATTTATACATAGGTCAATGTTAATAATTATTTACATTTGAATTACGTGTTGTTTTTCTATGTATAAACAAATTAAATTTCTTGATTTTGTTATGCTTGTATTTTTAAATTCAAAACAGCTGATCGCAATAAAGATGGATTATCATTGGCATCTATTAATTAAATAAACATTACCGATAAACTGCAAAGTAAATTGGGATTCTTTATTTAATTTAATTTTGACAAAATTTTGATTTATTTTTGCGGTTTCCGGCAAAAATTAAATATAAGAGATGGTTTTCCTTTAACTTATCTCTCTTACTAGCTATTGCTAGCTGCAGTGGCGTAGCCAGAATTTTCCATTGGGGGGGGTCAAGGATTATTTTATAAGACTTAATAGTTTAACCCAATAAACCAACTAATTAGTTTTATTAATAATTCATTACAATAATAGATACTTCATATTAATGTTTCCTTAATTTTAATTTTTTTAATTAATAATTTTTTAAAAAATAGATTATTGATTTTTTTTAACTATTTTAAATTAGATATTCGATATTCGGTGTTTGCGAAGTAAACATCAAAGTATCAAGTTATAATCAAATTTTTCAATATTAAAATTTCTAACTGTGTTTTATTTTTTGTTTGGATTTGTTGTTAGTTATAAATTCAAATCAAATTAAAGTTAAACATTGAAATATAAATTGATTGTTTTGTGATTATTGTGTGTGGATGCTCACAAATAAAAGAACTATAAGTCGCCAGATGCGTAGCCTCCCTAGGAGCTCGCTCAGCAGCATTAAACAGATGAGTCAAGGCATTAAAATGAGTGACATCCCAACAGTAAACAGGTATGCAGGTTTACCGCCTAACGTTAATTTATCAAAATATGCAAAAACATCGCAAACTTGTTCTCCGTCTGGTGAAAGTTCTAGAAAACCTGTAGAAAAGATTCCTCCAATAATTACAAAATCTTCCTCAACGGAGATTCATAAAAATATGAAGGAACTAAATATTTCAAAATATAATATACAAATCATGTCAATTGGTATAAAAATACTAACATATAGCCTATCAGACTATAACAAAATTTTTACTAAATTAAAAGAACATAACAATGGTATGTTCTCATATACGCTTGAGGAAAACCGCTTTGTTAAATTTGTACTATGTGGGCTCCATGATATGGATACAAATGAAGTTAAGAAAAGCCTCGAGAATAGTGGCCTGAGTCCTGTTAATGTTTGGAAAACTATTCCTAAAAAATATCGTCGAAACAGTGAAGATGCCCTTTATTTTGTTGCTTTCAAAAAGGGATCAATGTCTCTGAATCAATTAAAAAATATAAGATTTGTTAATAACACAGTGTGCAGATGGGAAATTTGTCGATCCACCAGCAAAGGTCCTCTCCAATGTTATAAATGTAAAATGTATGGTCATGGAGCGAACGCATGCTACATGAAGCCAAAATGTAATTTCTGTGGTGGAGATGAACATATTGATGATATGGAGTGTCCTTTACAAAACGATATTACTAAACATGTTTGCTGTAATTGTAGTGGAAATCATACATCTAACTCTATAATTTGTCCAGAAAGAGAAAAATACATTCAAATAAAAAATCATCTGAATCTAAAAAATAAGTTGAGTCGACCTTCAAATCAACCAACGTTTTCATTTCAACAACAGGATTTTCCTATTATTCCTTCAATACCTCATCAAAACAACAATAACAATTTTAATAATAATTTTAATAATAATTTTGTTAACAAAAAAATGCAGTTCAGTACAGTGGTTCAAACAAATGCAATCAATCATGAAAATTCAATTAATATTAATTCAGATAGCACAAATGATTTGTTTGCACCACATGAGTTATTACAAATTCTCAAAGAACTTGTTTCAGGACTTCGGGGGTGCCATTCCAAAGAAGAACAATTTGATGTTATGGCTAATATTGCTATTAAATATGTCTGTTATCCATAATTCTTTAAAAATTTGTGTGTGGAACGCGTACGGTATAAAAAATAAAAAATTTGAGGTAATTCAGTTTTTAGATAATTTTGATATTGATATATTACTTATTAGTGAAACGCATTTAAAGCCTTCTATTTCATTTTCGATTCCTAATTTTCGCTTTTATCGTAATGATAGAGAAAATCTTCGCAGGGGTGGTGTTGGTATTCTTATAAAAGATTGCATTAAACATTCGCTTCTTCCTGACCTTAAATTAAATTGTATAGAATCCCTGGGTATTAATATAATAAGTAGTGATAATAATCAACTTAAAATATTTTCTGTATATTGTTCATATTCGAATTCTGAGCATCTCAGAAATGATTTTATAAAAATTTGTAGTGGTAATATTCCTTACCTAATTGGTGGTGATTTAAATTGTAAGCATCCTAACTGGTTTTGTCCTAGAACTAACCGCGGTGGTCGAACTTTATATGATTATTCTATTAACTCTGATTGTGTTGTTATCGCTCCCCAAGCCCACTATAGTCCTGCTGGAGTCCCTAGTATTATTGATATATTTTTAACAAACAACCCACAGTTGATATCCGAAGTTAACACCATTCAAGCACTCTGCTCCGATCATCTGCCAGTCCTCTGTTCAATAGTATTTAATAATCAAGTAGATCATTGCCATCGTAAATACTTTAACTATAAAAATGTTAATTGGAGCATTTATCAGAATCATATATCATCTGAAATTGAAAATTTCAATTTAAGTTCAATTCATACTATTTCAGATGTCAACGCTGCAGTCGATTTTTTGACAGCATCTATTTCTTCAGCTCGTGAGCTATCCGTACCGCTTGTGCCTGTTCTTCCAACTGATAAATTGTTATTATCTGATCAAGTGTTAAGTTTTATCAGACACCGAAATTCGCTTAGAAGATCTTACCTCAGAAGTCGCCTTGCTCACATTAAAACCTCAATAAACTTGCTAAATAGAATTATTAAATATCATATAAATATCCTTTATAATCAAAAATGGCAAACGAAGCTTGAATGCTTGGATAATGGTTCAAAAAACTTCTGGAAAACAACTAAACATTTTAAAAACCATCGCAAGTCCATTCCACCATTAGTTACTCCCAACACTGGAAATCGAATTTTCTTAAATATAGAAAAAGCACAAGTATTGGCTGATGTTTTCCTTGACGCTCATCAAATTCCAAACTCCAATATTGTAATTGAAGAACAAGTGAATGACTTTTGCACTAATTTCAATAATTTGGATAACAATGCTACAATTCCTGAAATTCACCCTTCTGAAATTTCTGATATTTTGAAATTCCTTCCAAGGCTCAAAGCTCCAGGTGTAGATAATATTCCATTTATTTTACTTAAAAATCTTCCTGAAAGTGGAATCCATTTTCTTAAGATAATATTCGAGTGCTGCTTGAACCTAGGCTATTTCCCCATTCAATGGAAAAAAGCAAAAATTACTCCTGTTTTAAAGCCTGGCAAAGACCCCACTCTTGCTACAAGCTACAGACCTATTAGTCTTCTTTGTACATTGGGAAAACTCTTTGAGCAGATTATCAAAAGAAGAATGGAAGAGTTCATAGCTGATAATCAAATAATTATAAACGAGCAATTTGGTTTTAGATCCGGGCACTCTACAGTTCATCAAATCCATCGTGTAGTCAATCATATTAAATCTAATAGATCTTCGCTAAAATCTACTGGAATGATATTATTAGACCTTGAACGAGCCTTTGATAAAGTTTGGCAAGACGCAGTCTGCTATAAATTATTTATATATGGATTTCCAATATTTTTAATTAAAATCATAAAATCGTTCTTAACTGATAGAACATTTTTTGTCCAGATTTTTGATTCCATGTCCTCTATACTTAGCATTCCAGCTGGGGTTCCTCAAGGTGCTGTATTGAGTCCTTTGCTTTTTTGTTTATTCATCAATGATATTCCAAGAGATAGTGAATGTAAATTATCATTATTTGCTGATGACACTGCAATATTTGTGTCAGATGAGCTGGCGGTATCTATTATCAATAAGCTTCAATTGTACCTCACTAAAATTCTCGAATTTTTTAAAAACTGGAAACTTAGTATTAACATATCAAAATGTGAAGCTATTTATTTTACTAGGTGCAGAGCATCCCGTAAACTTCCACAACAACCCTTTCTGATTCAAAACTCTTCTTTGGAATGGAAACCTTCAACTAAATATTTAGGAATTTATTTGGATAAATCATTAACATTTAAGACACACGTCACTCAAATACAACAAAAATGTAATGCACTGTTCAAAAGTCTATATCCTCTACTCAACAGAAACAGTAAACTGAATATTCATAATAAGACACTAATTTACAAGTGTGTGATTCTTAATATCATACTTTATGGTGCGCCAATTTGGTGGGATATTGCTTTGTGTCATAAAAAGAAATTTCAAATCATTCAAAACAAATTTCTAAAAACTATATATAAACGTCCTAGACGTTATAGCACTTTAAGACTGCACAACGAATTAAATATAAAGCTTGTCAATGTACACTCAACGAAAAAACAACTTAAAATTAAAAAAAACCATTTAAATTCAAAAAATTTCATGTATCATTTCCGACCAAGAACGAAATATTTAAGTTTAAAAGTGATACTTTTAAATTCAAATATGAGTTTTTAAAAACTGACTTAAAATAATGTACAACTACCTATTTTTAACTTAAAAATGGTCATTTTCATTTTGAATTGATTACCACTTAAATGAGTTAATGAAATATTTGAATTTAAAAGTTTTACCTTTTAGATTTGAAAGATATTTTTTTAAATCAAAATACATTATTTTGAATATGAATAGAGGTTTTTGCGATATTTAAAGTGTGTTTGTATGAACTAAAAAAGAAATTTATTGCATTTAAATCTAGTTTATTTAATTCAAACGTGAGTTGCTTTCAATATTAAAATTTTTGGAATTGAAATTAAAACTTTTCAGGCTTGATTTAAAAGCTTATAATTTTGGGAATAAAAGGCCAAATTTTTAATTCTAAAGCGTACCATTTAGAATTAAACAATGTATATATATATATATATATATATATATATATATATATATATATATATATATATATATATATATATATATATATATATGTATATATATGTATATATATATATATATATATATATATATATATATATATATATATATATATATATATATATATATATATATATATATATATATATATATATATATATAAATATATATATATATATATATATATATATATATATATATATATATATATATATATATATATATATATATATATATATATATATATATATATATATATATATATATATATATATATATATATATATCTGTAGGTGGGAGGTAAACTACACCAAGTCCAATTTTTTCAAAATACGTTTTTTTATACTGTTAGAATCAGGATTTTGTTCTCCACCGAGAGGTTAATAGCACTGAGTCCTAATTAGTGTAGTTTTCGAGATAGAACAATTTTAAATAGTCCAAGTCCATAGTAAATAGTCCATTTTCAAACAGTTTTTTGGCTTTCCTGTAAAATTTAAAAAATGTGACTTGGTTTAATTTACCTCCCACCTACAGATATATATATATATATATATATATATATATATATATATTTATATATATATATATATATATATATATATATATATATATATATATATATATATATATATATATATATATATATATATATATATATTATATATATATATATATATATATATATATATATATATATATATATATATATATATATATATATATATATATATATATATATATATATATATATATATATATATATATATATATATATATATATGTGTATATGTATATAATATATATAATAGATATATGTAGATATATATAGATTTATTTTAATAATAGAACACTTGTTATATTTCGCAAATTATGTATTCTTATTTTCTTATATTCTTTGGGATTTTTTAGGATTCTATTTATATATTCATGTACTAAAATACTTACATTACTACAAGCTCTTATGAACACTATCATCAACCGGATCAATAATATAAATAATAAACGCAATTTCCATTTATTTTTATAATTAATAACCACCTTTATTATTCAAATTGACTCCATAACAGTATTATATACAGTAATTCATATAAATTTATTTTTAACCATTAAACCATTTTAACCATTTTAACCGTTTTACCATTGTTAATTTGATGTTAATTGTTTGATGTTAATTGTTACATTTGATGTTTTAGTTAGAACTTGTGTTTTCACAATAACGAAGAAGCGATGTTATGGCTGGTGATTTTAAGTCATGTATAGTATTAATATTGAAAATGAATTTTTGAAGAAACACCCAAGACCCACGGCAAGCTTGAGGATATTCTTAAGATAAAACTTGATATAGTTGAAAGCATATATTTAAACTTTCAATAAATGACTCGAACTTATATAGGGTTTTATCAAAATATATGTAAAACCCTTTAATTTCAGTTAAAGATTCACCTTCTACAATTAGGGAAGGTTGAATGGTGGTTCCCATTGAATAGTATTTCTGCACTAATTCGTTGATTTTGTTTTCGTAGTCGTTGATGCATGTAAGCCGCATAACAAAACTTTCTTGTGCATCGCTAATGGTGACCTTTCGTTTATTTTTTCCGTTTCTGTCTTTGAAGCGAGCATTTGGTAATATAACTGAATTAAGTAAAATGGTTAACAAATAGTCTTCGGCATCTGTAAAATGTGATTCAAAATGAATTTATACAAAAACTATTAAAATAAAAAATCACCTTTATTTGTGGTTGATTTTGTAAGGGAAAATAATTGTTTGCAACAATTATTATGAATATTTATTTCGTAATATGATTGTATTTTTTGTTTAAAAAAATCCCATTTGGCATACAAACATAGATCTTTGTGCGGATATATAATTTTGATATCGATATTGATCTGTGGAAATATATTGTATTATTAATAATAAAGCAAAGAAATCAAATAATAATAACTAATTAATTTAATTGCTTCTATTAAATATAAAAATAAAAAAATGCTAATTAAAAATATTTAACCAACTAAGATAAAATTCACTTCACCCTTACATACCCGATTTTGATCATAAGCTATTGTAAAATAAAGTGTGCAGCCAAAGGGTAGAAATAAAATTAAGTACATAAATTACTTGAATATTTTGCAACATAGTTAAAATAAAAATGTGTAATTATAAGGACGTTGCGCATCAAAATCAAAGAAAATAATTTAGGAGTATAAACAAGTCAAAACATACCAATTTAGGAGCCCGAGAATCTGTAAATTTTGGCCATTCCTTTAAAAATTCAACATTTGTCAGTTGTTTAAGCTCTCGCTGCGTAAACTAAAGGTTTTTTGCCATTTATCGCATATTTCCTCCCAATCTGCGCTATCTCGTGCTAAAATTAACTTCAATGCCTTGCCTATATTTTCGTCAACCTCAGTTTGTGGCTCCTCAATGTTTTCTGTTGGCTCCGTACTAGTGTAAGCAATTGTTTTTTTACGCTTGTGGCGCACGTTTACGTATTTAGAGTTTAATTTACCTTTGGGATTTGATTTGCTCTCTCGTGAAATAAAGTAATATTCCTAAAAAGATTAATTTACATATTTTGTACAGTAGAATTGCGATATTTTTTTAGGTTTCGTTTAGAAGTCTTTCGACATCCTTTATTTAGAGAAAAAAAATGTAAACTAAATTCATTATGATTACTTACGTAGATATATTTTATACCAGATGCGAACAAGGACTGCGAGGTAGAGCAGTTTAGACGCTTGACCGCGATGTGGACGGGGTATCTGGAGTTATTAAATTTTTACCCAACCAGTCATCTACCTTTGAATTTGCAGAAATAGTGCTGTTATCAATACTGAACTAAAATGAAAAAAATTATAATTGATTGCAAAAATCATCTGTGTAACAACTACCGTTTTTTTCTTCCAAATTAGAAGTTTTTCTCGAAACTCTGCTCTTAATCCGAATGATGTTATAGCACCGTATATTTCATCTTTTGTAACGTACGGTAAACTTCTATACGTTATGCCAACAGCTGGAAGTAATTTATATTGAATTTAATTGTACACTAATTGTTAAAAACTCATTAATTTACCTTTTAAATCTGGTAATAATTGTTCTAAATCAAACTCTCGAAGTATGTTTTTTAGCTTTATTTCGTCATCATCATCTTCGGTTACAGTTGATGGTAATTTAGGTTCAGAAGCAACTTGGTTTGAAATAAATGTTAGATTAGTAGACTGATCACAGTCAACAAATTCAACGGTTTGGCCAAATCCATCGTATAAAATGCCATCAACCAATTGTAATTCTGACATTATAATATAGTATCCTTATTTTTTATTCACTCAACGCACTAATATTTTAATGTTTAATTAAAATTACATACACACAAATAAAAATATAAAAATTACCGTTTCTTATTTAATATTTTCAAACTTTTTTTTACACTTATAGTTTTTAGTATACAAACTTATTTTATGTTACTTATTTTACGTTATTCATTAAAAAAAGGCAAAAAATGCCGTTTTAATATAATATCATTTTATTCACTTTCTCTTTTTTCACAGAGTTAATTTGTTCAATTTAAAAGCGATGCAACACTATTGAAAGTATGAAACTGAATGAACAGATTACGGATCCTGCTAATGTAGCATGACACATGAAGTTTTATAATGCAATATTTATATTTAAAGGATGCAGTTTTAGAACTAAAACGATCGTTTTTTATTTTAAATTTATTCGGTATACACGTTTTACATTTTAAAACGTCCGTACATGATTTCAAATTCAGAACACCTTAATTCAAATGTGTTGCAACATGTTAAAAACACAGTAAGCCACGTTGTAAAAAACCATAACAAAATAAAACGAAAATACATAGTTCGGTGAATTACATATTTTTTTAAATTTATTATGTCGTTTTCTGAGTATGAGTATATGAATTTATAAACATAATTTTATACTTTGGATATATGTATACATAATCTTCGTCAGAACTACAATATTTAAATGTCTGAAATTTTTCATTTTTTATTAATTAATACCCAATTACTTTTTAAAACGTTAAAGTTTTAATTTGAAAATGATATTAATCAAATTTCAAGCTTAGCGATTTAAAATACACATTTAAAAATGTACAGACTAAAAATATATAAAGTTATATCTAAATTTTAATAAGATCGGTTTTAATTTTAAAATGATTTGTATTTACTAGCTAAAATTGGAAAACAATAAAATTAAAAATTATATTTTTAATTTTAAAGTTCGTTTTTTCTTTCAGTGTAGTTGCTAGAGAAGCTAATGATAGATATATAAATAAATTAAATTATATTGAAAATGAATTGATAAACGCAATTAGCTTTACTACCGCTTAATTTTTCCAACGTAGCTTTTAAGTTTAGATTTAAGTAGGTTAGGTAAATATAAGTTTTTTATTAGTTACTAAGCAGACTGAACTGCATTTGTATATATAAACATTCTTTTTTCATTTTTTTTTTCGCAATACTCATAATAATTAATTTCATCTGCTGTAAAGCTTACTATTAAAAGCTGATCTCAGTAAATTATTAAATGTACACAACTGTATTATAAATTTGAAGTCAATAAAGGATTATTATTATTTTAAATTATTTTTAATTAACTTTAAGAAAACAAATATCGAATAATTTTTATTTCAAAAAAAAAATATTTTTACAATATTTTTTTTTTTAGTAAAAAGTGTTGTGTAGTAGGAATTACAAAATATGTCACAACAACACATAGATACCTTTTAAGACCATATAGGTCCCGCAACAACATGCATCTTGAGGTGTTGGTGGACGTTTTATTTAAATCTTTGGATTGAAGGCACTCGAGACTATTGATTCAGGTAAAGCATTCCATTTGTACGATGTACGCACAAAGAAATCCCTTTGCATTTTGTTACTGGGGCAGTGAGTAATCCCGACAGTTTGACTATTTGCACAAACAGATTGACGAGTTGAACAAGGAAAAGAAGATGTCTGAGGCATTATAGATCTAATTTCATCCGAGCACTGCTGGTGACGATATTTATAAAAAACAATGTAATGAAGCGCTTTCTTATTGGCGAACCAATAAGAAGGACATAGCAGGAAGCGTACCTAGCGAGATTGATTTTCAAGCCCCAAACTAGCTTCAGACCATGGGAACGATAAAGTAACCCTGCTACTTCAGCACAAATACCGACATGTACGCTATTCACGAAAATTTGCAGAAATGGAAAGGAATACAAGTGGAAAAACGAAGACTCTGGCGACCCCATTGGCGAAAGACCCACGATCAACACGTCCAACCCCTACGTTCACTCACATATGCCCACACACACACACTCCCACACGCACACACACACACACACACGCTCACACATACACACACACACACTCTCACACCCCCTTATCATTATGGCCGTAATAATGAAATAAATTTACTCACCCCATGATTAAACCCCGTCCTCCTATTCGAATTCCATCAGCCCTCCATCAGTGATGATTCATCCAACAGAAAATTGACGAATAATCCACTGGTGCGTGAACAATTCAGCAACAATAGCAAATAAGTGGTGTAAATAATGAGTTGAAACTCCGATAGTATCAGCAAAAAAATTGTATATGAATAATCAGTTGCAATAACCAAACTTTAGTAAAAATGTTGCGTTGAAAATACGATAATATCAGCAAAAATTGTATATATAAATAATCCGTTGAAATAATCAAACTTTAGTAAAAATGTTGCGTTGAAAATACGATAATATCAGCAAAATTTGTATATATATAAATAATCCGTTGAAATAATCAAACTTTGGTAAAAATGTTACGTTGAAAATACGATAGTATCAACAGAAATTGTATGGTGATAATCAGTTGAAATAATCAGAATTTGGCAAATATGTTGCGTTGAAAATACAATAATATCAGCATAAATCGTATATAAATAATCCGTTGAAATAATCAAACTTTGGTAAAAATGTTACGTTGAAAATACGATAATATCAGCATAAATCGTATATAAATAATCCGTTGAAATAACCGAAATGTAGAAAAAAATGTTGCGTTGCAAACACGATAATATCAGCAAGAATTGTATATAAATAATCCGTTGACATAATCAAACTTTGGTAAAAATGTTACGTTGAAAATACGATAATATCAACAGAAATTGTATGGTGATAATCAGTTGAAATAATCAGAATTTGGTAAATGTGTTGCGTTGAAAATACGATAATATCAGCAAAAATTGTATATAAATAATCCGTTGAAATAATCAGAATTTGGTAAAAATGTTGCGTTGAAAATACAATAATAACAGCATAAATCGTATATAAATAATCCGTTGAAATGATCAGAATTTGGTAAATGTGTTGCGTTGAAAATACGATAATATCAGCAAAAATTGTATATAAATAATCCGTTGAAATAATCAGAATTTGGTAAAAATGTTGCGTTGAAAATACAATAATAACAGCATAAATCGTATATAAATAATCCGTTGAAATAATCAAACTTTGGTAAAAAGGTTACGTTGAAAATACGATAATATCAACAGAAATCGTAGATAAATTATCCGTTGAAATAATCAGAATTTGGTAAAAATGTTGCGTTGAAAATTCAATAATATCAGCATAAATCGTATATAAATTATCCGTTGAAATAATCAGAATTTGGTAAAAATGTTGCGTGGAAAATACAATAATATCAGCATAAATCGTATATAAATAATCCGTTAAAATGATCAGAATTTAGTAAAAATGTTGCGTAGAAAATGCGATAATATCAGCATAAATTGTATATAAATAATCCGTTGACATAACCAAGATTTGGTAAAAATGTTGCGTTGAAACAAGGTACGGTAAGAACAGCCAAAACTTTGCTACAAATAATGCGTTGAAGCAAATGGCAGTAGCACCAATTTTATATTAACGATGCGTTGAAACAATTTCGCGATTCCGCAATTTATAATATGCATAATTCAATCATTCCGTATACTAAATGTGAACCAAGATGGCCATTTAATATCATAAAAAAAAATATAACCACAAATTCAACAAAACGGCATATTCTAGAATCCGTACACTAGAGTGATCGATTGGCGTATGTTCATCATTGTGGATTGTGACCTTCCAATTAATAACACATGAATTTATTATCCGAAAAATGGATTTTGATTATATTCAATACAAGTTTAAATTTAAATTCAAAAAAAAAACACAACAGTTTCTTGGATAATTACTTACATTAGATTGTAATAAATGAATAGCAACAACTAACTGACCTTCCGTATGTTACAAACTTTTAATTGATTGCAATCACAAAACATTTATATAATTTTTTTCTTATGGTAATTAATTCTTCTTTTCTTTCTTACGGCACAATTTATTATCCGTAAAAAGAATTTTGATTATATTCAATACAAGTTTAAATTTAAATTCAAAAAAAAAACACAACAGTTTCTTGGATAATTACTTACATTAGATTGTAATAAATGAATAGCAACAACTAACTGACCTTCCGTATGTTACAAACTTTTAATTGATTGCAATCACAAAACATTTATATAATTTTTTTCTTATGGTAATTAATTCTTCTTTTCTTTCTTACGGCACAATTTATTATCCGTAAAAAGAATTTGATTATATTCAATACAAGTTTAAATTTAAATTTAGAAACAAAAACAACAGTTTCTTGGATAATTACTTACATTACGTTGTAATAAATAAATAGCAACAACTAACTGACCTTCCGTTTGTTACAAATTTTTAATTGATTGCAATCACAAACATTTATATAATTTTTTTCTTATGGAAATTAATTCCTTTTTTGTTACTTTCGTACGGCACAAACAGATAATATTTTTTTTCTTTGATAACTTTACACTCACAATTTTTTTGTTTTAATTGGACACGTACATTTTGACTAAATAAATTAAATAAATTACGCTTATATCAATTAAGCTAATACTAGATTTTATCACTTAATTTTTTTAAAAAAAATCGATTTAAATAGCGCACCGGACATGCAATCATAATCTGGATGAAATTTTTATATCCATCGACTGAATGCCACGAGAGATGTCAAACAACTCACAATGTAATAATGAGAGTCTTCGTCTCCGTCGAAATTAAACTTAAGAGATATTTTGTGTATTTAAAATACACGACACAAACATATATATTTTTTTAAATTTTTCTACGACGATTGTAACTACTAAAAAAAATTTCACTAATTGAACTATTGTTAAAAAAAAACTTGATTTAATTAAAATTTTCACTACTTAAATTTAATCTTAAATTTAAGAAACATGCATGAATGCAAAATTTCACAATTAATTTTGACATTCATGAGAATAAGTTCAAAGACATAAGAGATTTTAATAATCGACAGAGCCGTATTATATAGCCAAAAATTTTTGTCTCGAAAAAACTCGAATACGGTGTTTTGGAAATTAATTTCCATCAAGTTTTCAATTGTTGGGAATTTTTCAAAATTACACAAAACCGTTCGTTATTTGATACTATTGCACAACGACAAGGTTGTAACACAAAATATTTCCGACACATCAACAACATTCACCATTGAATTCAAAATGAATCAAATGCGAAACTATAATCCAGAATCACATTATAGTGAAACGGAAAAATCATTTTGAAAGAAAATAAGACAATAGAATGTTTAACAAAAACGAGATATTAAATCGTTGAATGTTGATGACTGGAAAAATACGCACAGCCGACTTAGGGTTCAAAAAAAATTAGTTGTTTAATTACGGTTGATGTTTAGAGAATTCAAACTTTAATAGTATATTGAATGTAACCACAGCGCACGTCGTTTTTAGGGTGTTGTAAAATAAAAATATGGATGATCTTTAAGGATAATTATTAATTAATTAAAACCAACCAATATTATGTTATATCAATGAACAAATAAATCAGGGTAATTAGTGCAATTTTCTTTCTCCCATACGTTTGTCCGGCTATTGAAGATCCAGTTAGGTTTTAAGAAATATAAGGACGCTATGAGTCAAGGAAACTACACGACACATGAATACCGATGATGAAGGGATGAGAAACCATTACATGCGGTACGATTAATCTAAGGAACAACAACCAAGGAAGCTGCGACTATAATATTCTATATTATCCCAGACTATCCATTACAGAACAAGTGCTTTTTGGACGAACACTTACGACCAAAAAGAAGTTGAAAAAGGCATAGGCTGGTCGCCAATAGACCTTGTATATACATATTAGCTTGGTGAAGCACCCCGACGTACCACAGATTAGCAATCAATGCGATCAGTATTACAAACTCAGTCCTAGCAGAAACAAAGTAACCAAGTATCTAAGAATATACAAAAAAACTTTTGGGAGGGGTATCGATAAAATCAGTATTCTACTCTATTGCAAGCGGTGGATAATTAAAATCTTCCAGACCCAATTTCGGGCAGATCTGGGGGATCCCGAGACTCTAAAGTCACAAAAAAAATAAACCAAACCAATTTACTACCAAACTTGAGAATGAAGTAACAATTGACCTACTTTTTGATGATACATACACCAAGACTCCTGTTCTTATATTAATCAGGCTCGAACCCTACACCTGAGCTCACTAGTCTCATGCTCTATTGACTAAGCTAGCCGGGCTATTACATAATTTAAATTTTAAAATTAGAAATTTAGAACCCAAACCGAATGATTCCGAAAAAAAAATCTGCAACCAGAAGCATGTCCTCAGGAATGAAAAACTGCAGCGAAATAGAACTGAGCAGAATCCGTGATGATTCCATTCAATATCATACAAAAATAAATCTTCCAAAAAAAAAATGCAATTCATTACTTAAAAGCTGAATGTAAAGATGAAACACATGATCGTGAAAAGCCGTTAGCGAAAGTCCAAGAACGTCCTCGCAAATTATTAGAGGTTCAACCTATTGATGGTCAAGTAGCCGAGAAATGTCCAGAGGATAATATTTGCTTGAAATATTTGTATTTTCAATATAAATGAGAGATGGCGAATCAACAATAAACATATACCATTCAGACCTTAAGCTAGACTGTCCTTCGAATGGTAGACACCTCTTCGTTTGGGAAGCCAGGTCTTCCAGCTGATAAGCAGCGCTACCTACCAACTTTCAAACTTTGGCTTCGCAAATCTTTGTGAGAGCGCTACAGATAATTGTCTGCAGTTTATCTGCATCGCTCAAAATAATATTACGACAGAATACAATATTTTTGTTTTTGCGACACCCCCATGAGATGAAGCTGGTGGACTGTGGGCCCTTGCAATACACTCGTCAGTGCATTCCTCGGGTAACCACAATCTCCAAACCTCACCCCCTGGAGGAATCTCAATATCTAAACAAGCCAGTATTTTACCTGGCCTGAAATTAGGTTATCTGCGAATACAAGGGTAGACGATGTCTGAGTTTATTGTCGGCAATAGATCTATCAATTATTTTCTTAAATTCATTCATAGGTGATTCAATATACTTGCCACTGACAGAATTTCTGGTTGTCAATTATTTGAGAATTTGGTGAATCGATTGATTCATTTCTACTATCATCAGCATCATAAATTTTATCATATTTTAACTTTTCCACATCGTAACAAAATCAACAACTTGATCTTTTGAACTTGGAAATTTAGCGATTCAAACCTCAAACAGCTACGCAATGTCTGACCAATTCGTCAATTATATTAAATAAGATTTATTATTGTCTTGATATTATTTCACTACTATTTACAATTGTTTTCCAAGATGCTGATATATGAACAGAACAATAAAAAATAAACGGTGAGATTCGAGAGAAAATAAGTAGACTACAAATATGGCAGAAGATGGCAATTACGAAAATACTACTGTGTTTTGTATCTGACTTGACTAAACAAGGTAAAAATTGTACTGTGAGAGAAAACAAGTATACTAAAATATGGCAGAAGATGACAATTATATGAACTTTCCAGACCCAATTCCGGGCAGATCTGGGGTTCCCGAGTCGCGGAAACAAGTGATGTGCAATTACCGTTGAGGTAATAATACAAAAAAAAATAGTCAGTATTACGCCACTGGTAAGGCAAGACTAATCTTAAAACTAACAATAGCAAATTATAACTAACATGCAATAAAAAATTTTGAGACTTAATACTACTTTACTTAATAATTTTTCTTTTTTTTTTTTTTTTTATTTATTTATTTTGAAGGGATCAAAAGAAACTTAGCCGTATTCCCAATTCTGGAATTCATAAATTTGGGGTAGTATAAAATTAGAGGAGTCAAACAAAAACTCACGGTTTGGATGCCGAAGTGTGCCACCCAATAAAAAAACAACCCTAATACCATAAGCTAATATTAAGGACACACCCGGAACTTTAAGGGTCAATTTGATCCCTTCAAGAATTCTTCGTAAGATTAATCTTGGCTGCTGACTCTCTTGATGATAAATTTTGTGTTATTTTTTTGTTGTTTCTTGATTGTCTCCCAATTTTACTTTATAAGTTGACTTTTTAAAATTTTTCTTGATTTCAAAATATTTCTTGACTTTGAAATATAACTTGACTTTTAAATTACGCTTAATTTTTAAATTTTTCTTGGCTATTAGTTCCCCAAAAACGGAGAAAGAAAAGAATTAGCATCTAAAAATATCAGCCGTTTTATCTTAATATCTATATAAGAATTTTTTTTTTTTGTTTTTTTTTTTTTTTTTTTTTTATTTATTTCTTTCCAAATATTTATTTACTTATTTATTCAAATATTTATTTATTCAAATATTTATTTATTTTTTTTTTAATAAATAATTATTTAATTATCTTTCTTAATAAATATTTATTTATCAATTTATTTATTTATCTATTTTTTTAATAAATATTTATTTATCGACGACGGACGGACGGACCAATCACGGGGGGAGTTCATCACACCCGGGGTTGAAGGTGGTGACCGCCGATCTTTCTCATTTTGCTTTGTGGTTTTTTTATGCTTTTACTTTGGGACCAATGAAAATTGAAAGTGTTCTACGTTAAAAGGATGGGAAGTGGAAAAGGATAGGGAACAAGACGGGATGAATAAGGATGGGAGAAGGGAGGGTGAGACAGGAATAAGGTGGGGTATGTGCTGGTAGTGCCTCACCCAGCTGACGAGTGCTGATGGGATGGTCAGAAGATAAAATCCCCTGCACCACCATTCTATCAACAACACTCGGCAGCTGCGATCCACGCCACCCACACATACGGTAAGGTGCTGTGGCAGAGGTGGACCAGTTACACATCAGCATGACAGCCGAGCGAAATCTTCCCTCGACAGCGGGCCAATGCTGTCTTGGAAGAACTTCCTCGGTATCACCCGATGAGAACCAGCACACCTCAACCACAGGGAAGCTAGTATTGCCGGGAGGGGTCGCTAACGTTAGGCAATAGTAGCGCAGGTTGGGCTCTGAGGACCCCGCAAACCCGAAGCCTGACCAGGTGACCAGACTCGGACGAGGTTTGGCGTATACACCAAACCACGTCGTTCTAGGTCTGGCACCTGAGACACCTTCGGCCTTTGAGACGTCTCCAGAAACCCACCCCGTAACTAGGGTCCGTGGGGTTGTAATGCCCATTGAGAATAATTCCGAAAAATTATTCTCACCCATGCGTTTTAAAAAAAAAACAAAAAAGGAGAATATTAGCTGGAGGCGTAGGGACGCAACTCCCCATCAAAGTACAGTCTGAGGAATCTCAGACTTCCTTTGCTTCTGCGCGTGTGAAGCAGGGAATTGCTTCTACGCCGCCAGAGTCTTTACTATTGTTTTGGTGGAAAAGAAAGTTAATTTTGAAGAAAAATTTTAAAAAAAAATTTTTCGAATTTTTTTTTTGAAATTATGGAGGGACTCCTCCAGAGTCCTACATCGCTGTAGGGACCCTTAGAGTAGCCCCACGTTGGGCGCCAATTTGTAATGAAGCGCTTTCTTATTGGCGAACCAATAAGAAGGACATAGCAGGAAGCGTACCTAGCGAGATTGATTTTCAAGCCCCAAACTAGCTTCAGACCATGGGAACGATAAAGTAACCCTGCTACTTCAGCACAAATACCGACATGTACGCTATTCACGAAAATTTGCAGAAATGGAAAGGAATACAAGTGGAAAAACGAAGACTCTGGCGACCCCATTGGCGAAAGACCCACGATCAACACGTCCAACCCCTACGTTCACTCACATATGCCCACACACACACACTCCCACACGCACACACACACACACACACGCTCACACATACACACACACACACTCTCACACCCCCTTATCATTATGGCCGTAATAATGAAATAAATTTACTCACCCCATGATTAAACCCCGTCCTCCTATTCGAATTCCATCAGCCCTCCATCAGTGATGATTCATCCAACAGAAAATTGACGAATAATCCACTGGTGCGTGAACAATTCAGCAACAATAGCAAATAAGTGGTGTAAATAATGAGTTGAAACTCCGATAGTATCAGCAAAAAAAATTGTATATGAATAATCAGTTGCAATAACCAAACTTTAGTAAAAATGTTGCGTTGAAAATACGATAATATCAGCAAAAATTGTATATATAAATAATCCGTTGAAATAATCAAACTTTAGTAAAAATGTTGCGTTGAAAATACGATAATATCAGCAAAATTTGTATATATATAAATAATCCGTTGAAATAATCAAACTTTGGTAAAAATGTTACGTTGAAAATACGATAGTATCAACAGAAATTGTATGGTGATAATCAGTTGAAATAATCAGAATTTGGCAAATATGTTGCGTTGAAAATACAATAATATCAGCATAAATCGTATATAAATAATCCGTTGAAATAATCAAACTTTGGTAAAAATGTTACGTTGAAAATACGATAATATCAGCATAAATCGTATATAAATAATCCGTTGAAATAACCGAAATGTAGAAAAAAATGTTGCGTTGCAAACACGATAATATCAGCAAGAATTGTATATAAATAATCCGTTGACATAATCAAACTTTGGTAAAAATGTTACGTTGAAAATACGATAATATCAACAGAAATTGTATGGTGATAATCAGTTGAAATAATCAGAATTTGGTAAATGTGTTGCGTTGAAAATACGATAATATCAGCAAAAATTGTATATAAATAATCCGTTGAAATAATCAGAATTTGGTAAAAATGTTGCGTTGAAAATACAATAATAACAGCATAAATCGTATATAAATAATCCGTTGAAATGATCAGAATTTGGTAAATGTGTTGCGTTGAAAATACGATAATATCAGCAAAAATTGTATATAAATAATCCGTTGAAATAATCAGAATTTGGTAAAAATGTTGCGTTGAAAATACAATAATAACAGCATAAATCGTATATAAATAATCCGTTGAAATAATCAAACTTTGGTAAAAAGGTTACGTTGAAAATACGATAATATCAACAGAAATCGTAGATAAATTATCCGTTGAAATAATCAGAATTTGGTAAAAATGTTGCGTTGAAAATTCAATAATATCAGCATAAATCGTATATAAATTATCCGTTGAAATAATCAGAATTTGGTAAAAATGTTGCGTGGAAAATACAATAATATCAGCATAAATCGTATATAAATAATCCGTTAAAATGATCAGAATTTAGTAAAAATGTTGCGTAGAAAATGCGATAATATCAGCATAAATTGTATATAAATAATCCGTTGACATAACCAAGATTTGGTAAAAATGTTGCGTTGAAACAAGGTACGGTAAGAACAGCCAAAACTTTGCTACAAATAATGCGTTGAAGCAAATGGCAGTAGCACCAATTTTATATTAACGATGCGTTGAAACAATTTCGCGATTCCGCAATTTATAATATGCATAATTCAATCATTCCGTATACTAAATGTGAACCAAGATGGCCATTTAATATCATAAAAAAAAATATAACCACAAATTCAACAAAACGGCATATTCTAGAATCCGTACACTAGAGTGATCGATTGGCGTATGTTCATCATTGTGGATTGTGACCTTCCAATTAATAACACATGAATTTATTATCCGAAAAATGGATTTTGATTATATTCAATACAAGTTTAAATTTAAATTAAAAAAAAAAACACAACAGTTTCTTGGATAATTACTTACATTAGATTGTAATAAATGAATAGCAACAACTAACTGACCTTCCGTATGTTACAAACTTTTAATTGATTGCAATCACAAAACATTTATATAATTTTTTTCTTATGGTAATTAATTCTTCTTTTCTTTCTTACGGCACAATTTATTATCCGTAAAAAGAATTTTGATTATATTCAATACAAGTTTAAATTTAAATTCAAAAAAAAAACACAACAGTTTCTTGGATAATTACTTACATTAGATTGTAATAAATGAATAGCAACAACTAACTGACCTTCCGTATGTTACAAACTTTTAATTGATTGCAATCACAAAACATTTATATAATTTTTTTCTTATGGTAATTAATTCTTCTTTTCTTTCTTACGGCACAATTTATTATCCGTAAAAAGAATTTTGATTATATTCAATACAAGTTTAAATTTAAATTTAGAAACAAAAACAACAGTTTCTTGGATAATTACTTACATTACGTTGTAATAAATAAATAGCAACAACTAACTGACCTTCCGTTTGTTACAAATTTTTAATTGATTGCAATCACAAACATTTATATAATTTTTTTCTTATGGAAATTAATTCCTTTTTTGTTACTTTCGTACGGCACAAACAGATAATATTTTTTTTCTTTGATAACTTTACACTCACAATTTTTTTGTTTTAATTGGACACGTACATTTTGACTAAATAAATTAAATAAATTACGCTTATATCAATTAAGCTAATACTAGATTTTATCACTTAATTTTTTTAAAAAAAATCGATTTAAATAGCGCACCGGACATGCAATCATAATCTGGATGAAATTTTTATATCCATCGACTGAATGCCACGAGAGATGTCAAACAACTCACAATGTAATAATGAGAGTCTTCGTCTCCGTCGAAATTAAACTTAAGAGATATTTTGTGTATTTAAAATACACGACACAAACATATATATTTTTTTAAATTTTTCTACGACGATTGTAACTACTAAAAAAAATTTCACTAATTGAACTATTGTTAAAAAAAAACTTGATTTAATTAAAATTTTCACTACTTAAATTTAATCTTAAATTTAAGAAACATGCATGAATGCAAAATTTCACAATTAATTTTGACATTCATGAGAATAAGTTCAAAGACATAAGAGATTTTAATAATCGACAGAGCCGTATTATATAGCCAAAAATTTTTGTCTCGAAAAAACTCGAATACGGTGTTTTGGAAATTAATTTCCATCAAGTTTTCAATTGTTGGGAATTTTTCAAAATTACACAAAACCGTTCGTTATTTGATACTATTGCACAACGACAAGGTTGTAACACAAAATATTTCCGACACATCAACAACATTCACCATTGAATTCAAAATGAATCAAATGCGAAACTATAATCCAGAATCACATTATAGTGAAACGGAAAAATCATTTTGAAAGAAAATAAGACAATAGAATGTTTAACAAAAACGAGATATTAAATCGTTGAATGTTGATGACTGGAAAAATACGCACAGCCGACTTAGGGTTCAAAAAAAATTAGTTGTTTAATTACGGTTGATGTTTAGAGAATTCAAACTTTAATAGTATATTGAATGTAACCACAGCGCACGTCGTTTTTAGGGTGTTGTAAAATAAAAATATGGATGATCTTTAAGGATAATTATTAATTAATTAAAACCAACCAATATTATGTTATATCAATGAACAAATAAATCAGGGTAATTAGTGCAATTTTCTTTCTCCCATACGTTTGTCCGGCTATTGAAGATCCAGTTAGGTTTTAAGAAATATAAGGACGCTATGAGTCAAGGAAACTACACGACACATGAATACCGATGATGAAGGGATGAGAAACCATTACATGCGGTACGGATTAATCTAAGGAACAACAACCAAGGAAGCTGCGACTATAATATTCTATATTATCCCAGACTATCCATTACAACAACGGGATCAGCAACAGTGTGACGATGTTGTAGGGAATCAAGATTTAATGTTAAATTTCGATCACCAACAATTCATATAGCACGCTTTTCAACAGAGTCCAAAGGCCCAAGATGGTAACAGATGCAGCGCCCCAAACTTGACAACAATACTCCATGCAGGGACGAATATAGGACTTATAAATGTGGAGTAATTGATACGGAGAAAAATGTTTTTTACATCTATTGAGGAGGCCGAGTTTTCTTGATGCGCTCTTTGCCATGGCCATGATATGATCGTTCCAGAGTAAGTCATTGGAAATTATGACTCCCAATAACCGAATGTTTTCACATTCGTCTATTTGGTCGTTACACATATTAATTGAAATATCATTGGGAAACTCGGTCTTTGATCTGGAAACAATCAATAGCTGTGTTTTGGTGGAATTGAAAATGACCAAATTTTTGTCACCCCAATCGGCGACTTTTTTCAGTCCTCTTTACATTTATGGCAGCGTCTCTCCGGGCGGGATTTATTTCTTCATGCATTTACCCTTTGAAGATAGGGGGACGAATGACTTGTGCAGTGTACTATCATCTGCAAAACTATTTATTGGGTTCTTGGTGATATGCAACAGTTCGTTGATATAAATTAAAAATAAAGTGGGAGATAAAACTGAGCCTTGGGTACATCAGCGTTAATTAATTTGGACTCAGAAATAAAGCCATCTATAGCTACCGAGATGTATCGGTTAGACAGAAAATTTTGAATCTACTTCACAACTGCGGTATGAAAACCGTACGCAACGAGCTTGTTGATCAAGTTGGCATGCCAGATTCGATCAAATGCTGTTGAGATGTCTAATGCGATTACGTCCTCCAAAAATTTGGATATGTGTGAATTAATATATTGCTCGTATATTTTAAACAGGACTGGGAGTAAGGTTATTAGTCTGTAATTTGAAATATCACATTTCGTTCCTTTTTTGGGACAGGCTGGACATTGGCCAACTTCAAGCAGGATGGAAAAATACCAGATTTATAGGATTTATAAAATATTTTGGTGAGAGTTGGTGCAATATAAAACAAAAATATCGAATAATTTTAATTAACTTTCATAAAACAAATTTCGAATAATTTTTAATTAACTTTAAAAAAGCAAATTTCGAATAATTTTTTATTAACTTTAAAAAATGATAATTTTCTTTATTTTTAAATAGAAATTTTTGTGCTAGTGATTTTGAAATTTAAACTTATTTGAAACTGAATGACACTTTACCTATTGATTCGCCTCAAACCTGTGTCTAGGAAGGGATGAAAAATGATTTTCCTGATTAATCAAATTCCTTAAAATATCAAGGCGTTAGATATCATTTTAACTATTCTAACACAATTAATTTTGTTTTGTATTTAGAACAACTTCCAGGACACTTTGTTTTGTCCGATCTTATCTATTGTCCGATCTACGAAATTGTTATTTGTTATTTCCGGCACGGAATACTAGTTATGAAAAAATTACTGTAATTTATTTCTCAAATCCTATTTCACGATGTACAGGAATAGGGCTACAGATGTACTCATAAAGAAAGAATAGTAGACAAAATAGTAGACCAGTGGGCATAAATAAAAGATGCCAGAATAGTACATTATGATGCTAAGACGTAAAGCTAAAGATTTTGGTCGTATGTGGAGTTGCATTCACATTAAGTCCAAAATAGCTTATGTCCGTGCATCATATACTATTTTTTATTCGCTGCAAGTAAATTATTTTAAAAAAAATGTTTATTCTAAATTGAAATTACAAATTTGCATAAATTTTGAAATAAAAATATGTGGAACAAGTTACCTTTGACATAATATTTGTTATTTTTTCCAAATTATTGTATCACTATTTTTTTTTTATTTAGCGTTTGGTTTTTTTGTGACACATTAAAAATTAAACTTAAAATAGGTAGACTCTTCTATGAAATCTACCTAAAACAAAGCATGGATACACATTAAATGAACTTACATTCAATTTGATTGCGCGTCTTTTAGTAAAAAAGTAAAAAGTAAAATATTTGAACATTGGGCAGTACATTTGAATATTAAATGTTTACATCGAGCGAGTCTATCCATGCTACTACATCGGGAGTTGCCAAATGGATGTCTTAGATGTCGCCATTGTACCGTCGAATTGGACACATAGTTGCAATGTGTTTTATGGTTTATTGTGGAGCACCGCAGTCACACTCAGGGGACTCTGAAATGCCCCACATGTAGAAAGAATCAGCACAACGTCCATGATTCGTTCTTATTCGGTTTAGTGTAGTCCAGGTATGACGTGGCAGATCGAAACCAGGTTGGGTAGAAGTCGGGTTAGTAATAGAAAGGCCAGTTGTGTTGTAATGATGCCAGGAGGGGTCCCAGACATCCCAGATATTAAAATTAGTTGCCAGCAGGTTGCTGGCAGTTTTATGTGCAGGCTTTCTTGACTTCAATCGACAACGAGTGTGGTCACCGTTATCTTCGTGCAAGGGTAACGTGATGTTGTTGGTTACCTTTTTAGGTTCACGCATGAGAGCATGCGAGCGTCTCAGTGCAGGTGGAGCGATATTGCTTAACACAGGGCCAAGGTTAAGGGGTGGTTCTGATAGTACTACTTATAGTACGCATCGTGGCATGCAGCTGGTAGTCAACTTTTTGTGTATGTGTGCTAGTGAGTATGTGTGCTATTACTATGACAACATAGTGGACGGTGGGGTTCTGTGGAACGAAAAGAAAGCAACTGTTCAATTCATTCGTAAGATTCCAGGGGAAAAATCTTAATATTAGAATATTAGAGCAATTCTTCTAGAAGACAGAAACTTTAAAATTTCAATGGGGGGGTTTAAACCCGAATGAATCCGTATGTCGCTACGCCTGATTTTGGTAATCTGACGATTAATGTTTACATTCGAAACATGTTATAATAAATATATACCAAAAAAGTTTGTTCCGTTGATTATAATTACATTAATTTATTTATATAAATTATTGATTTTATTTAAAAATGTATTAGTCATTCATCCAGATTTTTCTGCTTCGGCTATTTTAAGTCGAGTTGCCGTAAAGATTTTAAAATCGTAATTTGCCGAATGACAAAGAAAATAAATAAGTGATACTGAGCAAAAAGTGGGAATCGCTGCGAAAATTTAAATGTTTGCTTAAATAACTTTAATAAACTTAACTTAACTTTAATAAAATCGTAAAATTGCCGAATTGGAAAATTCTTTTAGTAAAAATGCCGAATTTGCCGAATGGGAAAATTCTTGGGAGGGTGTCACAACCCCCAAAACCCCCCTCGGCGTCAGGTCTGACAGGAAGAGGGAAGGAGGGGGTTCTGAGGAACGAAAAGAAAGCAACTGTTCAATTCATTCGTAAGATACCAGGGAAAAAATCTTAATATTAGAATATTAGAGCAATTCTTATAAATTACAGAAACTTTAAAATTTCAATGGGGGGGGTTTGAACCCGAACAAACCCGTATGTCGCTACGCCACTGGCTAGCTGTTACTAGTTCTAGGCTTCTAACTTGAAATAAGTTAGCAAGCGTGGCTGTGGTTCCAGCCCAATAAATTTTAAATTATGCACATGTTGCAAGTAACAAAAGTTTTAGTGATATTCACGTGCTAGCATCATCTTAATGATGATATAATAAATTAGATTATTTTTGGAACCAGTGAATTCATTTATTTTTGGAACTAGAAGTTCATAAAAACAAAGATAAAGTTTTAAAATAAAAAAAAAATATAAGCAGTTTAACAAAATCAAAGTTACTTTAATTAATCATAAAAGAAATTATGTTGACCTTAACTTCTTTTTAAAACAAAAAAAAAGTATTTATGTGATGATACACTTAGTATTGACTAAAAGTATTTATGTGTTGATAAGCCAATTCGCTAATTTATCTTATGTGTAAAATAAATAGTTGTGTTTAATATTTATGTACATTTTCTGTTAAATATATTACAATATATGAACTAAATAAAATTTTTTGTAATGTTAAAAGTGCTAAAGTTAGAAGAATTAACAAAATAACAATAAAACAAAAAGAATTAAACTGAAACAAATGATATAGTGTCTTTATTATTAAACGTAAATATCGACAGCCATTGCTGTTTGAATCACTATACTAAACCACTGAGAATGATGATCACATGGTGTGGATATGTTTTTTTTTGAGATATTGAATTGAAGCATAGTTAGATACATCCAAATAAGTACGTCTGCGACTCAACATTTATAAATTAAAAATAAAATTCAAACCAAAATACTCTGAAATTAAAAATATTTCTTTGTAAGTAATGATCACTATTATGAACCCTGATACTGAGACTTTAAATCTCGTGGTGATAGAAGTACCCGGTGATCATCTTTCGATAATTTCTACCAAAAAGAATACGTTACAATGTACGATCTTTTTCTATATTCTGCTAGCCAACATCAATCCCTTTGCTGAACTGTTTGCACAATATCAGAGTGGGTTCCGACAAGGTCAAGGTACCTTCGATGTAAAGATCTAATTTCTGCTAGTATCAGGATAGTTACCAAAGTTTCCCTTTCCACCACAACAATGAAGCACAACCATATTATACATTGCAACAGGCAATTTTTGATCAAATTTTCGGCTAAATAATAGTACTCCACCTTGTCATGTGTCTCTTCTTACAAACTTGCAAGTTTAATATGCAAAGAGATACACATATGAGATGACTAAGTTTGTCTTGGACACTGACTAGAGCCACGATCGCCGTAGGACAGATGTTGTAGAAGGCAATTCGATATAACAAAAAGTAGACATAAAGCATTCCTTACAGGCAAGAGATTTCCCAATCGGATGTATAGGGGAAGTAAACATTGCTTCTACAGACCTTCCCTTGCAATGTGCATGTTGAGATGCAACCTTACCGCAGGTATCGCTGTGCAGACTAGGCAGAAATTCTTTTGTAGGGTTACTAAAAACTATGTACAAGTGGTAATTCATTGACCGTTTGGTCGTTAAAGATTAATCTGGTTTGTAGTATTATTTATGATACTTTGCGAAGAATGAATGCTTCTGATATTTCATTACAGGAGTGTCTTGAGGAATCGTTGTTCGTATTTCTAAACTCATATTGTAATACTAAAGGTCTTTCTTGTTTAAAACTAGTAGAGGGAGCTCTGACTTAGCCTCAATATCATCATTTCTGAATTCGTTTATTTCAGAGTGACTGGCCTAACCTCTTAGACATGTATCTAGTTATGTTCTCACGAGCATCGCAGATCTGCGTTACACAGTCAAGAGAAACTACACCAGGTCAGAGAAAACATAACACGATATATACGGGTTTATTTTGCGACTGAGCTATTTGAATAAGTCTAACATCAAACTTTTCATCGGTACGGGTCACAACGGTCCCGGTTGAAAGGTCCCATTTACTAATTATTTCGCACGTTTCGCCAATACTTGAACAGGGAACTATTAGTTAAAATCCTCAATATGGAAAACATAAAATGCATGCAAAAAACACGTTTTGCACACGTGCAAAGCACGGCAAATCAGCGACAAGTAGCATTATTAACCAACAACAATTCTTTAAATGACACCATTCGTTATTATAGCATTGCATCTCATTCATGTCGAGTTGTTAATATTGATGTTTTTGAAGATAAAGCAGTGCCGCATATTTTGCGTGGAGCTTGAGTCGATGCTGTTTCAGATATTTTAAGAAGAGTACAATATTAAGAGTACAAAGTCGTAAAAATTTTCTATTTCCAAAGGATGTCGAAAGTTTACTATTCTTTCACCCGGTCTAAGTAATTTGTTAACTTTACGTGTACGAAAACATATTGCATCTTTGCAATCTGCTATCTGAATCAAAAATCAAAGACTTCAATACATTTGTTACGGGTTTGATTGCATATCACATCTCAAAATGATTAAAAATATAAATAAACAACATAGTAAAAGTTTTAGTAAGGTAAATAGCACACTAGGTCTGTTTATAGTATAAATATTTTTTTTTTTTGATTTTTGGTTTTTTTTGTAGCGTTCATGCTTCATATAGGAGGTTAAGGTATTACGCCTGTCTTCCATTGCAGTCGTGGTCTACCTCACGGTCGCCCACTCCCTGGGGTATTAACGCACATTTTTTTAATCATTCCATACTGTGAATTGGGTAGCGAAAATCCGAAATTCTACGTCCACGCCGTGCTACCTGGGTAACGCTAACAGAATTAGGTTGGTGTAGTTGAGAGGGGCAGAGTAAATACTGCTTATACTCAATGATTCTGCACCATGGCGAGTCATTGGCGCCATAAAACCAATGCAACTCAAGCGTCTGTTCTCCATGTTAGGGGCGGCTTGGAGCGGGCGTCTGTCTTGGATCAAGCGGCTCGCTATATAAATGTGTAGAAAGCGTCTGTTCTCCATGTTAGGGGCGGCTTGCAGCGGGCGTCTGACTTGGATCAAGCGGCTCGCTATATAAACGTGTAAAAAGGTTGTTTCTGGTGACCTTAAGATGCAGAACGAACCCATTCACGAAAATTTGGGTTGGGCGAAGGGCTAACACCCCATTTCCGTAAAAAAATTATTGTCATGAATTCTGTACACAGGCCTCGGAATATCTCGGAATCATTATTGGAACGACCTCGGAAACTGTACCCGGACTACGATTTAAAAATGGGAACCTGGAACGTGCTAAGCCTCAGAAGACCAGGAGATCTCCTAAAACTCACACAACAAGTCGAGAGCTACACACTAGATATAGTGGCATTACAAGAGCTAAGATGGCCAGGTAGTGGAATCCATGAAACAGCGAAAGGATACACTCTTTATTATTGCGGTCATCAAAACGAAGGAGAATTTGGAGTTGGCTTTCTTATACACCGTCGCGTGAATCAGCATGTTATCGACTTCTGCCCAATTAATATGCGGTTATGCACACTGAGAATCCGCACGCAAAAATTCAATGTAACGATCGTCAATGTTCATGCACCTACTGAAGATAAAGCAGATGATATTAAAGACCTGTTCTTCCTAGAACTCGAAGAAGTCATCAATAAAATCCCGCGGCACGATATAAAAATCGTGGTAGGTGACTTTAATGCTCAAATCGGTAGGATTGCAGAACTTAAAACACATATCGGCCCTAACAGCTTGCATCATACCAGCAACAATAACGGTTTTCGCGCAGCCGAGCTGGCTATGATGTATGATCTAGTAATTTCCAGCACTTTCTTCCCTCACAAGAGAATCCACAAGGCAACGTGGAAATCAAATGACGGAAGAACGGAAAATCAAATCGATCACGTCATGATTTCTAAGAGACACTCCACAAGTGTAACTGACGTTCGATCATACAGAGGTGCTGATATGGACACTGATCATATGCTTGTCATCTTTAAATACAAGTGCAAATTATCATCTACATTTAATAGACAAGCAAAAAAGACCGTGCGCTGGAACGTCGATGCATTTAAACATCCGGAAACGCTGAACAGATATCAGGAAATTGTAACGCAAAGCATAGAAGAGCATGACATCTCTTCTGAGATGCCATTTAACATACAAGAAGAATGGCAAACGCTTCAATCAACCATTATAGCCGCAGCACAAACTACAATCGGAAAGCGGCCACCGAAATCACACAACGAATGGTTCGACGACGAGTGCCGCCAATCCGTTGAACATAAACAAAAACTGCGAGAAAAATGGTTAACAAGGAACACCCGAAGCTCCCAATCTGATTATCTATGCGCCAGGAAAGTCTCAGCAAAACTTCTACGTAAAAAGAAACGCGAACACATGAAGAGCTGCATTGAAGACATCAACCAACATGCGGCCAGCGGAAATTCAAAAGAGTGCTTTGCCAATGCAAGGAATCTGACAAAAGATTTCCACCCAAGATCTACAGCCATCAAAAATGAAAATAATGAACTTACAACAAGTGAACGTGATGTGCTGGCAGTGTGGCGATCCCACTTTCAAGACCTATTGAATAGGACGAATGAAGTTCATCCTATTCGAGCAATTGCTCCATCAACTGAGGAGATTTTTGTCCCTTACCCAGCAATAGAGGAAGTGGAAGCTGCAATTAAAAAACTGAAAAATGGCAAATCACCAGGTTTCGATGGAATTCCCGCTGAACTTTTGAAAAATGGAGGAGCAGCTCTGGTCTCACGTATATACGATCTGATTCTTGCAATCTGGGACCAAGAAGAACTACCTGCTGGATGGAAAACAGCTCTCATTGTTCCGCTACATAAGAAAGGTGACCGTCTAAAGTGTGAAAATTATCGTGGCATCGCACTGTTGAACACTGCATATAAAATACTAGCTAATGTTGTACTCTCTCGACTCATCCCGTTCGCCGAATCTATCATCGGTGACTATCAGTGTGGTTTTCGTCCCAACCGCTCAACCACAGATCAATGTTTTACATTAAGGATGATTCTGGAAAAATGTTGGGAGTACAACATCAGCATTCACCAGCTCTACGTTGATTTCAGGCAAGCATATGATAGTATCATCCGCGACAACCTCTGGTCCGCACTCATATGCCTTGGTATCCCAGAGAAACTTGTTTCTCTGTGCAAACTCACAACATCGGGATCAAATTGTAGAATAGTAATCGAAGGGTCAGTTTCTGATCCTTTCGATATAACATCAGGTGTTCGACAAGGTGATGCACTCGCGCCTGTACTATTTAATTTGGCGCTAGAGTACGCGATAAGAAAAAGCCGAATTGAGACGCAAAACTGCATATATAATAAATCTAGTCAAGTTCTTGGCTACGCAGATGATATTGTGCTTCTCGGACGTAGAACGAGCGATATTAAAGATAGTCTCTCTCAGCTTGAAAGAAATGCTAAACGACTTGGATTATGCATCAACACCGGCAAGACTAAAGTGCTAACAACATCTAAGAACATACCTCCCGGAAATCTGGATACTGGCGACTACGAAGTGGAACGCGTGGAAAACTTCAAATACCTCGGGTCTGTAATAACATCGTCAAATGACATGCAGGCAGATATCAAAGCCCGTGTCTCTGCCGCATACAGAGTTTTCTACGCATACTCAAAACTTCTGCGATCAAACATCTTTCGCGGTCGTGTAAACTCACACTTTACAAAACATTAATTCGACCTGTGCTTACATTTGGAAGTGAAAGCTGGACACTGACTTCCTCCGATTGTAGAATTTTATCAACATTCGAGAGGAAGGTCATACGAACAATTTATGGTCCATGTAAAGTTGCTGAAAATCAGTATAGAATCCGAATGAATCACGAAATCAGACAGCTTCTTGGAGGCTGCGATGTAATCGAATTCATTAAATCTAACCGGATCAGATGGTTTGGTCATGTAGAAAGGGCTCCATTAGAAAGAATGATAAAAAAAGCGTCCCAACAACAACCAGCTGGTGTTCGTCGAAGAGGAAGACCTAGACAACGCTGGCGTGATGACATCATCCAAGACCTTCGTGATATAGGATGTCGAAACTGGGGTCAACTGGTCATGGAACGAGATGATTGGAAGCTGGTGGCACAGACGGCAAAATCCCTTCATGGGATGTAAACGCCAGAGAGAGAGAAAAAATACTGTGAATCGACTCTTAGAACATGACCAAACCAAGCAATCCTGTTGAAACGGATACGATCTATTATATCTGGGCCCTCAAGAACGTCTCTGATCGCAAAGTTATATCGCGTTCTGTACTCTCCATCGTCTGTCTTAAGCGGACCAAAAACGCAGCGTAGGATCTTACGCTCAAATACAGATAAATGTGATTCTTCATTTTGTGTAAGGGTCCCCGTTTGTGACCCATACCTCACAACAGGTCTAATCAACGTCTTGTATAACTTGAGTTTGGTGTTAGTGGATACATACGTTGATCCAAGAAGAGGTTTAATTGAGTAGAAATTCGATTACCTGCAGCGATTCGAGCTTTAATATCTGTAAGTATGCTGTTGTTTGAGGCCAGCGTTGATCCCAAATATTTAAAAAATTAAACTCCCTCAATTCGTTCATCGCCGCACATCAAATCTTTCTACTCAGCCTCTCTTGAAACATTCAAATGTTTGGTTTTACCGTAGTTGATTTGAAGACCAATTTTTCTAGCACCACTCTCAAGCGGCTTGAAAGTCTCACTCATAACAGCTTCACTTCGGCTGAGGATGACAACTTCATCAGTGTCCGCGATCATCTGTACTGAGTTTATTGACAAGATATTGTTGTTAGTCGATAGCTTCTTTTGACGGCAAACATATTTCAAGGCTAGATTAAAGAGTATAGGAGAGATAGCATCACCTTGTCTTAACCCGGAGTCGACTTTAAAGAACTTCGATATTTCGTTCTCCACTCGTACACAGCATTGAGAGTTCTGTACTGTCATTTTGCATAGTGAAACCAGTTTACCAGAGACTCCCATTGAAATCAGATCAGACCATAGAGTCTCTCGTTAAACTGAGTCATAGGACTCCCTGAAATCAATGAACACTTGGTACAGAGGTATGTTGAATTCTCGACACTTTTCCAAAGTCATCCTTATCGAGAAAAGTGCATCTGTGGTTCCTCGACCTTGTCGGAAACCACACTGATATTCTCCTCACTGAAATACAGTTGTTCAGTAAAAGGATTGATTTTGGCTAGCAAAATGTATTAAAAGATATTATATGTTGTGCAGAGTAGAGCGATTCCCCTGTAGCTTACACATTGCAAGCGATTACTTTTTTTATGGAATGGTATCAGCATATCTGATTTCCAGTCCTGTGGAATGGTTTCAGTCCAAACAATCTTAAGGATAGAGTTTCATCACCATGTACAATCATTTCGAATGTCATATCGTCGATACCAGGTACTTTATTGCATTTTAGTTTTGACAGCGCCGCATCGAATTCCTCTTTGGTGGGGTTGTCTACATGAACCTTTGACGCACGAATAAGCTTTGCTCGTCGTCCAACTTGCTGCCCACTTAAGTTGAGAAGATTCTCAAAATAAGCGGCCCAAGTATCTAAAATATTTTTAAGGTCTACTTGTAGATCCCCATCTTCGTTTTGAATAGCAGTCGATCTAGTTTGAGGTCCCTTTTTTAAGGTTTTAACCTGTTGAAAGAAGTTACCCGATTAATGTTCCTTATTAAAGCTTTCAATCTCCACACACTTTCTCTTCCATCATTCTCTCTTTGTTCGTCTACATAGCTTTGTAATGGCTTGTCTTGCCTGTTTAAAGTATATCGATATACTACCATAAATCTAGCAAACTTTGGATTTTATGTATACCATGCATAGCAAACACTTAAAAATAAAACTGCTTGCGATGTTTTTTTCTTAGTAATCTAGTAAAGTTTCGAATATTTTTTTATGCATAATAAAACTATTAAACACTAAAAAACCATGTTACTAGGTTTTATGCATACGATTCAATAACATCGAGCAAATATCGCTAATTGAACCATAATGACGGTTATTGTAAACGGTTGCGTAAAAATTACTCAACATTTTGTAACGATGGACTATTCCGAGTTTGACTCTAAAATAATAACTTTCATATCTCTATATAAATGCGTAAGCAATATTTTTGTGGTACAATTTTAAAATATTTGTCCCATCAAAAGTGTGGCAATATGTATATCGTTGAAAAGGTCATAAAAAGGTGAAGTGCAGGAAAATGCTTTTTTTGAATTTTGACGATTTTTTCAGAAAAAAGGGCAAAAATGTGATAGGTGTGTTTTTTGAGTTTTTTGTTCGCTTATTTTGTTTTTTTTTTCAAGTTATTTGTTTCACAATTCAAAATCAATCTATATCTATACAGAGTGAGTTTTTTAAAAAATGCCAGGCTTTTATCTCGAGAACCATGCTAGATGGGACAAAATAACCCATGGTGATATTTGTTAAGCGTCGAGGGGGACGTCCAATGGTAATATTGAATGACCTTGAAACTCATAAGTATTGGAGATATATGCCAAAATATGTTTTTTTTAAATTAGAACCCATACATTTAATGTTTTTTTTTAATTAAGCAAATCAAACTACACACTTTTTGCATACAATTTTTTTTTGTAAAGTTTACGATTTTGTAGATATGATGAAAATTTATTTGCACTAAAGCAAACGTGTCTTCGCTAAGTTCTTCAGTAAAAAAATAAAATTTCAATAAATCAAAAAAAAAAACGAAAATCAATTTCACGCAGTAGACCACGATGCAATAATATTTAAATTAATGAATGATTTTCATTGTTTTTTTTTTAATTTATCGAAATTTTATTTTTTTTCTGAAGAACTTAGCGAAGACACGTTTGCTTTACTGCAAATCAATTTTCATCATATCTACAAAATCGTACACTTTACAAAAAAAAATTGTAAGCAAAAAGTGTGTAGTTTGATTTGCTTAATTAAAAAAAAACCTTAAATGTATAGGTTCTAATTTAAAAAAAACCTGTTTTGGCATATATCTCCAATACTTATGAGTTTCAAGGTCATTCAATATTACCATTGGACGTCCCCTTCGACGCTTGACAAATATCACCTAGGGTTATTTTGTCCCATCTAGCATGGTTCTCGAGATAAAAGCCTGGCATTTTTTAAAAAACTCACCCTGTATATAAATACGTAAGGAATATTTTTGTGGTAATTTTAAAATATCTGTCCCACCAAAAGTGTGGCAATATGTATATCGTTGGAAAGGTTATGAGTAGTAGAAGTGCCGAAAAATACTTTGTTTTTTGGAATTTTAACGATTTTTTCAGAAAAAATGGCAAAAATGTGATAGGTGTGTTTTTGAGTTTTTTGTTCGGTTATTTCGTTTTTTTTTCAAGTTATTTGTTTCACAATTCAAAATCAAGCTATATCAGTTAATTAAACTCTAAAATAATGTATTGTAGCTATTTGGTTGGGAGGTCTATTTGCAATTTCTATTTACATTGGCCGAATGTCAGCCACTGGGCGATTCCTAGTTGAAATAAATCCGCTAATAGTTTGCTAATTTATTTTGGTTACGGCCTTTAAATTCAAAGAAACATAAAAGCATGCAATGGGCAAGATATTCCATGGGAGTTGTGCTCTCATTTCCGTCCTCTTTACCTACACTGAAAGAAATAATATGGTCATCGATTTGTTGCAAAGACTATATTTTGGTTAAATCAATCATAAAAAAATGTATGGGCCAGAAAACCATGTTTTTGTTTGAAAATTCCATAATGATGAAAAACTTGATCTGCGCAGGTGAAAAGTTGAGATTTGAACTTGACCATTTTTGATTTTTCTAAAACTTGGCATATAAGTAGTATGGACAAAATAAATACAACTTATTTTACAATTTTTTTAAAGTGCATATTTTGAGCATAGGGGGCACCCCAACATGTATGAAAAATGAAAATTCTGCCAATCCGATGCAACTTTGAAATTAAATTGCTCAAGAACGGCTATACCGATTTCATCAATCTTCTTTTTGTTTGATAGATAATTAGTTTGTAGTTTGAAAAAAAAAAATTAATTAATTGTTCTTGTAATTAATTTAAAAAAAAATATTAAAAAACTTTTTTAAAGATGGCGCTAGGGTCGAAAATCAATTGGAATTTAATTAAATTTTGTGCTGAAAATAGTTTTATCCTTACTCTTATATATTCCAAATTTACAAAGAGGCGTTAATTCATGTTCTTGAGATATTTAATATTAAAGATTGTAGTCTGACTAAAAATTCTAATTTTTCATAATTTTTCAAACAACTTCCATCAACAAAAAACTTTTAAGACTTAATATTAGAAATTAAATTATGGACACTGTAGAAATAGCTTGTGTTTTTGTGTGTTTTATTTTTAACTATGTTATTCCTCTTTAATAGTGCACACCAGAAAAGGGTAAATAATAATTATTTATGTAAATATACAATACACAATTTTTTTGCAAAAACAAAATTTTTTAAATTCGAAATGTATTTTATAAAGTAAATAAATCTGTGATTTATTCAATTTTAAATATTTTTGGTTTGTGATTTATTCAATTTTAAATTTAAATTTGGTTTTGCATATTGGCACAAAAAATTGTCAAATTTAATTTATAAAAGTTGTCCAACTACATATATAATATGGTTCTGCCTCCACTACACTATGGTTACCCTACAACTCTACGTCAATTGTACTACAATTCCTTTCAACTATAATATAGTTCTACCTCAACTATACTAAGGTTACTCTGCAACTATAGTATGGTTCAAGTTTGACTATACTATGGTTACTTTGCAACTAATATGGTTGTAGCTCTACTATGTTATAGTTTTTTTGCAACTTTGTTATGATCAAACATTAAATATACTGTGGTTAAAAGTTAACCATGACATGGTGTTAGTAAACATAAAAATCAACCATAATATAGTTCTTTAAAAATATGGTTACTGTATCCATAGTATTTCTGTCAGTGTAGAGTAATATACTATAGAGATCTTCGAAGTCAATAGACTTCTCAACCTAATTGTGTGTAAGAACACAATTATTTATGCAAATTCATAATTTTTTTTACCTAAATATGAAAATTAAAAGAAGAATTGCAGAATACACAACTTAATCGTGAAAGAAAATTTATGCTGACCGTGTCGTGTATTTCATTTTGGCTCGTGCCATTCAATGTTAGTTTTTTTAAATGGAAAATTAGTTAGTTGGTTTTGCGTTCGAGGGAACAAGCAGTTTTTTTATGAATATGAGTTTTTGTTTTAAACTTTGTGGAGTTGATTTGGTTGGGAATTAGTTGGAGTTGACTAGAAAGGTCAAGTATGGATAAGCTGAGTTCTTCAAAAAATGTTGGAGTCTTTTCGTACATATTTATTTGAAAATTTTTACAAGTTTAAAAAAATTAAAATAGAAAATGATTTTATAGATTATTTTTTTGTTGAATAGTTATGAAAGCAAACAAAAACTTATTAGCTCTTAAGTAAAAGATGTTAATGTGAGGAAAGCAAAAGTTACCTTTCCATAACAAAAACGGTCAGAATTGACATGAAAACTGTAATCAAATAAAATAATAATATTAAAGAAAAAGATACATGTTAATAAAAAGTATAATCAGAACTAAATTGAAAAATTTTAGTTGTTTTGTTATAAACATGGTAAACTTACTGCGGAATGTCCGATTGATACCAATACCTCACTTAATAATGAAATTACAATGATTATAGTATGGTATAACCATAAAAGCGACAATTTTGGATTGCGATTGTCAAGATAAAAAATTTTGTTTTGGATATACAGTGGGAAAAGCAATTCCGTAATTGACTTTCCTAAGTAGATGTAACTGGACCACCAGCGAGGGAGTACGCAGTCAGGGAAGTTTTGTTATTTTTATTGTATATATATTTTTGTTTGTTTTTTTATATTTTTGTTCTGTTAGTTATGATGGGCTAAGGTAAATAAGTAAGGGAGAGCTGTGGCACGGTAGTGCAACTTTCGCGAATGCCTGTGTGGTTGTTTAAGGCACACGTGATTTTGTTTATTTTAAACTTTCTTGAACTGAGGTTGGTCAATAGAACCTTCGCTCAATCGAGCTAGCGGCAGGTTATATTAAAGTTCGCGATCATTTTTTAGATAATTGCTTTGGTGCGTCACTTAATACCAACTAATAATACTTGTTTCTGGCTACATAGAAATTTTTGTTATGTAAAGCTTAGTCAGAATGTTTTATATAGACGGAATACAGTTGTGCATTTATAAATAATAAGAAAGGCTGTCTGTATTTGGATGGAAAAATTTTATCGTTTGAATAAATTTTTATTGAGATGATACATGGAAATGGGAATTTGGATTGGAAAATTTTAACTTGTGTACGATGAAAAAGATGAGAATAGAGGAAGCAGGAGATGGAGAATCTTACTGCATATATATATATTCGTTCACTTTGTCCGATCGAGGAGATTATGTAAATTATAATCAAAATGTAGATTGTTATCAGAGTGACCGTACCACAAGTGTTTAATTTAATATAGTGTATAACTGCTCAAAATAATTTTTAAAAATTTATTTATTTGTAAATTTAGTTAAGTTGCTGTTTATTAAGGTCTGTGTATTAAACTTTTACCTGATTTAAGGTAAATTATTTATTAAGAACTGTGTATTAAACTTTTACCTGATTTATTTTTACAAGTTTATTTTAAAGAAAAAAAGAAAACAAGCATGAAAAATCAAATAAAATTTCAACCGTTTTGAATTTATAATAAATAGCGTTTTTATTTGCTATTTTTGAGTATGGTGTGTTGTTTGCCATACTAGGTTGTTAAGGTCGTTTAAGCACATTTAAATTATTTCAATATTTGTGTGTGGTTGATTTATTAAGAATATATATATAAGGAACATATATGCTTTATTTGTTGGAGCACAAGAGATCATTTTAAGGAGTATGCGAAATTGAATACCTTGGAAGCAATTTGACATTATATTGCATTAAGTTCTATAAAACGTCAATGGATAACGTTACCGATTTTTATGAATATGGGTATTTTGTTTTGTAATTCGTGTCAGCTGCAATCAACATTTGTTCCCCAGGACTGGTTTTGGAAGAATACATAAATGTAAGCTTTTTTTTAACTTATTTTTTACAATTTTTGAGTGATTAATATAATTTTTGCTTAATTTATTTAACTTTTGTGGTTTTGTTGTTATGTAAATTATCTTCGTTTTATATGCAACCATGAGTTCTTTTTAAAAAAAAAATTAAAAAAAAGATTTCCAATGTCAGGATTCCTTATTTTTGCATAATAGTCCAATTCTTTACAATTTTGGTAAAGGAATGACAGGCTTGATCAACATTCTATTTTAGTACTAGCAGGATCCAATGTACTTTAATTGCCAATAAGAATAAATGAAGATTTGTACTTTTTGACATACTTAGTCCGTTGAATTACTTATTTGTTATATACATGTGATAATATAAATGTATTAAAAGAGAAAAGATTGATCAATATATTTAGCCTTTTTAGGACAACCTTAAGGTTTGGTTATGGTTTCTTATCCCGCGGCAATTATTGAATCCCGGGAATCGAGAATATTTCGAAAATAATCCCGGGATCCCCGGGACACCGGGTGGTTTTAATGTTTACTAATTTAAAAAAAAATTTATTTTAAAAAACTATTAAAATAGTCGAACTGAATTGTCGTTGAGTCGTGTTCTAACGTTGGTGTCAAAACGGCTAGCAATCAAAAATACTCTTTCACTTTTCACTGAGATTCGTTTAATAAAAGGAGACTATATCCAAGTTTTTTGTTAATTGTCCACTGCCTTCAATAAATTAAATTCTAATACACTATCTATATTTTCAAGCTCAGCGGGGTCTTCAAATGATATTGACTGGAAATAGACGGTGCAACAACTCTTAAGATAATTTAATCGTTTTAGATTTCGACGACATTTCAAAAAAATTATCAGCTTGTATAGAATACATTACATTTGAATTATTCAGACACTTTACCAATTAAAATTTTTGGTCTATCGAGTTATCATGCGTAATTTAAAATTTTGTAGTAATTCTCGAAATATTAAAATATCTAACGCTTTAAGATTTATATTACAAACCACAAAATACGCTTACTTTTTAGTAAACACATATCACGTTGACGTTATGTGTTGGACCCTAATTTTACTGGACCTAAACATCCAATTATTGCTCTTACTATTTGGAACACTGGGTCTTCGTTTTCAAGTAGATGTGTAGCATTAATTTCGCAAAGACTTTTTTAATTGGCATTCATAATTTGCTGAAATCTTTCCAACATATCTAACAGGCTGTTTTATATTGTCGTGCAGTATTTTGCTGAAGAAATAAAAAATTCAGATATCTTGCGAAGCTGTTTTATTGGGTTCTGGATTTGAGGTTTTGATTCGTTGAATTTAAAGTTATGTATATATGCATCCTCATCATATGACATGCTTTCAAATGCTGGGTTTTATTCTTTATCAGTATCGTGATCATTATTATATATCTTCAATGTCCTTCAATGTTCATGTTTTTTTCCCAATGAAAATTCTGTTTTAGCAGAGCCAACAAATGTGTTCAAAACAGTTAGATAAATTTCGTGTGTATAGCATCGTATAATGAAAACAGGAGCTAACTTTTCAAATTTAATTTCAACGGCTGCTTTATATCAGTTATGATTTCAATAATATCTATAGATAGATTCAAATTAAATTTTTATAACGTTTTTTCAGCTACACATCTTCCTTCAATTTTATATCTCAAATTTCCAATATCCAATCATTGCACATAACAATAATATTCATTTGGAGGGTTTTTAGCTATTAAGCTTAAGTACATATTGTAAATCACTCGAATTTTGCAATTTAAAATTATTCAATCATTTATATTCATGTTTCTACGATTACGGCTGCTTATCCATTTATCTAAATTTAAGCAAAATTATTGATCAAATATCAAAATTGTACTCTAGTAGGAACCCGGGAATTGATTTCCCGGGAAATTGGCAATTCATACAATTGCCGATCGATCTAGTTTTGAGCTAATAAGTAAATTTTAAATTTTTGAAAGTTTTTCATTCTCATTACTACCTACCTAGATAAACTACAAAAAAATGTCAACTCTTATAAACCAAATATTAGTCTACTGTTCTAGCGAATTATAAGAAAACAAAAAATTTACATAAATATGTATTTAATAGATTCAGGTTTAGTCAATTAATTTTTCTAGTGATCGCTTTTGTTGTTATACTCTAGCTATGCTAGTATTGAATAACAATCTTGTATCGGCGAGAAGAAGATGACTCGTCTTCTCTGTGCCTAATGACACACTATCTACAATTAAATGAATAAATTAGTTGTGATAAAACATTACTAAGTTGGAAAAATATTGACAGTTAAAGACAGTGAAGACACATTCAATAGACACAGTGATAATGTGTCAATAGACACAGTGAAGACGAGTCATCTTTTTCTCGCCGATACAAGATGGTTATTCAATACAAGAATGGCTTAGAGTATAACAACAACAGTGATCACTGGAGAAATTAATTGATTAAAACTGAATCTCATATAGATACATCTTTGGTCTGGTGACCAAATTCCTTAAAAATGATTATGACAAACTGGATATGGGAAAGAATATAATTCCTTACTTGGAGACAGTAGTTCTAAAGAGGACGGCAGAGATGATCGACTATAATGTATAATGCTCGACTATAGAGGGAGTGACCTGGGCAAGGAGATATCTGAAGATGACGTACAAAGATATTTGGAACAATTGATCATCATTTGTAAAAAGATTATAAAATAAAATAATTTGAAATGTAAAAAAAGATAGATGTTTATGGAAATTATTTGTTTTCTTCGAATTCGCTTGAACAGTAGACTAGTTTTTGGTTTATAAGCATTACCATTTTTTGGTAGTTTATCTAGTTGGCGTGCCCTAAGGAGAATGATAAACTTTTTTTAAGTTTAAAATTTTCTTATATGTTCGAAACCAGATCGATCGACAATTGTATGGATTGCAGAAAAATTCGTAAATTACGTTTTGTTACATTCAGTTCGTATTGTTCATGATGGTCACAACTAATTCATTGAATTATTTTTATTTTTCTACTGATTTTTTGTTTTCAATCTACTTGATTAGCACTTTGTGCAGCCAAAACATATCCACACCGCAGTAGTAAATGCTGTATTTGAACTGATGCGAGCCTGACCTGACGCTGATAGGACTGCCTGATGAGTCGTGAATTGTGAAGTTTAAGGCGTCACAATCTCTTGGTCAGGCTACCAGATGCGTTCCTGATCAGTGGTAGGGAAAGCCTGATCCGGCCTAGCTCTGAGCCGGAACATAATGCTAGTCGGAAAATTGTTAAAACGTTTCGATTATTAAATGAGAACAGTTTTCGATGTTCGATTAATTATGTAATACAAAGATTAAGAACGGTTTAAAGGATTTACGCAAGTACTGGTGTATTTCTGAGAATGATATGTTTAAAAAAAATCCTAATCCAAGAAGTCGTTTAAATATACGGAAATACATACATTTAAATAATTCATTTAATGTTTAATTTTGTGTCAAAATCTGTTTATAATTTAAAACAAACAGAGGTGGCATTGATATTTGGCTAAAGTGACACTTGAACAAGTAAGACATACAAATCGTTGAAAAATGTGATTAACGAAAAAAAATGTGATTAACCGAATAATATAAATATATCTACTATGGACTTTGTACACCAAACAACTTTGTCCCTCCTTGTTTTCATGTTTAGTCATCCAACCTTATGCAGAGCAATTCGAAATAAGCTTTCAAAACTTTCACCTCGTCTTATAGAATATTAAGAATATTCCTCAAAATACCACTCAGTTTTTACAAACTAGTAAAATAATCTTTCAAAACCCAAACCAAAAATACAAAAACCTCAAATATTTTAAATTACAAAACTTTCGTCATTTTTAATTTATCTTTTCTTAAATTTTATTATTCCCAATAAAACATTCCCAATAAAAAAAAACAAATAAATTCATGTAAAACATAATTTACAGTTCATTTTTTTCCTTCTTATTTTACAATATATTGGATTCAAAACTTTTAAATCAATTTCACTTATTTTCTCGTTATAAATTATTTAAAGTATATTTCACATGGTTCATAAATTTTTCAAAAATCACCAGATGTTTTCATTTTAAAAACAAAATCCATTCGATGTTCATACATTTATTTTGTATGTCAAAAATGTAGCAATTTTCCGAAGAAGCGGGTTGAATAATGAAAATAACAAAAAAAAACAGCCGTTAAAGTCGAAAAAAACAACTATTTGAAGAGGAATGCAATTCATAAAAATTGCTATGCAAGCATAAAATCACTTAACATTTCCATATATGTACATAACATGAACATATAACATATTGAATTTGAATGGCATAAAATATGGGAAGTTAGTTCATCATCAAAATTTGTAAAGTTTAATTAAAAATGGATCAAGAATATCAATCTTTTGTATAAATATAAAAGACTTACATTTTATTACAACAAAAGCTGCTATCAAATTAAATAACATTTTTCGTTAAACACAAATTTCCACTTCTATAGTTATAAAATATTTACACTAATTTATTTCTCATTATTAAAATACACTCTAAATAAATATTTTTTTGAACAATTTTCACTCAAAACAAACGCACAGTATTCAACGGAATATTTTCAAAATAAACGATCGTTAACGGTTTTTATATTATTTTCGTTTGTCATTTCCTTTTTTTTCACCGTAAAATTATTCGGTCGAATTTTTTTCAAAAACTTAAATAAAATAATTAAAATATTGAATAAAAATTCAAAACTTTGATTAATTAATGTAATTCAACCGAATTTTCTATTTAGACAAAACATCCTGTTATCAATACGGATCATATAAAACTGATGAAATTATTTCCAACTGCATCCAGCAGCTTCAATTTGTTTTATTCTCTTCCCATTTTTAGTGTTGAAAAATAAAAAAAAAAAGAAAAGAAGAATGGAAATTTTTTGTATTGTGTGTAGTTACTTTGCGCATTGGAAAATTAATTTTAAAAGAAAAAGCTCTTTCATTGATAGTTTGGTAAACAATTTTTTGTTTTGTTTTATCTTTTTTTATTAAATATAAATAAATATTCGGAGGGATGGTAAGAACCGGCTTATTTAATTTATGTATATTTTAATTATTGATGGTAATATATTTAAGTTTTGCATATTTTGATTTTAATAATTTGTCCCTTGACGTTTTACTATCGGTGTCTGTTAATGGTTTTTGCTGTCGGAAAAGTGAATCTAGTGGTTATTCATATTTGAAGTGGTTAATTGATTTTCTCTTAGAAATAAAATAATGTGAAACATAATATGAAGTTAATAGTTTAGACATTTTTGATGATATTTTTGAAAATTGCTAACATCGTGTATGAATTAATTAAGGGAATTAATGTATCTATCAGCACTAAACTTGTTTTCGGATTATCAAGAATTTGAAACAAATAATTCTTGTTAGATAGATGGTGGAAAAAAAATTGGCTTTTTTGAAGTGTTTGTTACAATGATATAACAAGACTAGTTAAGATTGTTGATACGCAGTTATTATTTGCACTTTTAAGTAAGAAGCGGTACATATCACCAGTTTTGTTTCTAACGCTTTAAAATTTAAGAGGGAATGATTAAGACTACATATTTGATAATGAACATCTTCTTATTATTTTTTGCATTTACAGGTTTAATCCGACTCCACTTAGGAACACCCAGTTTGTTAATATTTATGGCCAAATTACTTATATTCAGTTTCGGTTTAAATTCCCCTTAATTGTTCTTGTATTTGCAATAATTCTTCACATAACTCACTTGTATAATCTAAAGCTAATTTTCAAAATGATGTTCTTTCTTTCCTGATAGTGGAAACTTTAAAGGTACTGCGTGCCTTGAGATGATTCCAACTAACTTCAGTCTGGGAATTCGATTATGCAATTCCTCAACCCAGTACAAATTCTGAATTGCAGGCCAAATTTTCACAAGCAGACGGATTCAAATGTATAAAGAACGGGGACTCGAACGACCCCAAAGACAGAATAACTAAGATCATCACTCGTTGCGCCAATGGTCCGCCAATGGAATATGAAAAACAATACGATGCAATAATCAATAGTAATCGAATTCGAATAATAATCAATAGTTAGTTTATTTTTCTAATTTTTGTATTAACTTATAAAAAAATCCTAATTTCACCATATTGTTGCGAAATAAAATTTTTTTAGACTAAAGATTAAATCGTCTACCATTAATGAATATATTTCTAATTTCTATTCACGAAACTTCGTGTCCTTTGCCACACAACTCATAAAGACAATACAAAACATTTTTTTTTTCAATTTAACTACAGTATAGGAAAAATTAAAATAGCCAATTTTTCTAATTATAACAGAACTAAATAAATTTTCTTATTTATTTGAGTTAATTAAGTCTGCAATCAATTTTTTAAAACAAAAAAAAAACTAAATCAACTTTCGTCTTTAGTAAATTTCACGGAACTGTGTTCCTACAAAAACAAACAAATATAATTTTTCTATTTAATTTTTAATTTAGCTACACTACATGAACATTTTTCCCATAAATTTGACTAAATTGCAATCAAACTATAAATTTCGCTCATCTTCAAGTGTTTTCTATTCACGAACTGACTAAATTTCAATCAAACTATAAATTTCGCTCATCTTCGAGTGTTTTCTATTCACGAACTGTCCGAAATTTATTTTTTTAAAAATTTAAGTAATTATTCACTACGCATTTTTCTATTTAATTAAACTAATAATTTAAAAAAAATCCGGCTGTCTAATTTATCTAATTGTACTAAAAAACTTTACTATCACATCACTTAACTAAATTATTTTAATTTGATCTATAAATTTAAAGTTTAAAAAAAATGTTATCAAAAAAAATATAGGTGTTCCAAAGAACTTATGAAGAATTTAAAAGAAAAGAAATCACATTCCAAATTATAAACAATGTAGAAACACGACTTTTTGGTTTTACTCGTTGACTTTTCTTTATCCGATAAACCACATCGTTTATTTTTGTTATGATGGGATAAAGTCCGTCCTAAGATGTTTGCATTTTTCGAGATAACCCTTTTCCTCGCTGTGGACTGTTGAACAAAACTACTTGTTCTTATATATGAGCAATTTCACGAAGATTCAACAACGTTTTGACTTGACCCCTTTTAATTTTGATTATTTTTTGTTTATAGATTGTCTTTCATAAATAAAAAATACAAGTTCTCTTAGAATTTTTTTTTTCGACCAGGGGTCTTCACAGGGTGCCCCTCAATTTTTTGTTATTTTGTGATGTGAGTGCATTTTGACGAGCGATTGTAGAAAAACTACTGAATCGATTTTCATAAATGATATGTCGTTGAATAGGTATTAAAACAAAGTTTTTAAAAATGTACACTGTTAATAATTTTTAACGGTGTAACATAAGAAAAAAACGGTGTAATTGAAAAAAAGATGGCATAGCCTCTTTTTTTTTTTTTTTTTAAACAAAATTGAAGCTTATTTTATATCTAACAACTTGTGAAAGGTTAGGACACGCGTTATTTTTTGTTTTAAAGATAAAATTCGTTGTGCATATGACTGTCGGGAATCAGTTTTTTTTGTTCTGAAGGAAAATTATAAAAATGGCGTTATAAACTAAGAGATTTTTTTTTTATGTTAAATATCAAATATTTTATTATTAGATGAACTTTTTAAAATATTATAAAAATTATATATGTAGTACAATAAATAAAATAAATACAATTGTTAAAAATGATTTACTTATTTTGCAAACAGAAGTTTCTTTTGAATAGGAAAGCACTTCTGCAATTATTTTCTTTGTATTAGATGGCATAAAAAATGAAATGTTTATTTATCGCTTTTAGTAATCACTTGTCACTCTTATAAAAAATAATTTGACAGTCTTGACTGCAAACAAAAAAGCCGTAACTTTTGACTGGAGAAGTATTATGTTCGTATTATGTTATTATGGAATCATAAAGTAAAAGATTGTTTTCCAACATTAAATTACAAATATTTTATTATTGAATAAACTTTTTAAAATATCATACAAATTATATATGTGAAAATAAATATAGTTATTAAAAATTATTTACTTATTTTACATTCAAAAGTTTCTTTTGAGTTGGAAAACATTTTTGCATTTATTGTCTTAGTATCTAAGGTACAAAAGAATGAAATTTTTGAGTTCCACTTATAGTAATCGCATTTTTATATCGATTTTGTAATTTTTCTTTTGTTAATTGATATTCATTTTTATCGGCGTATCCAAAGTTCATGGTAGATTCCCATTTTAAAGCCCATTCGAAAAGTTTTTTTGGTGTATCAATAATATTATCTTCGCTCGCCATACTATAACGGTATGCAGCACGCTTCAGTGTACCACCAATTCCATCACAAGGTCCCTTTCCATGGCTGGTAGCATGAAAATGCCATTCAGCATCAACCTTAAAGTCTCCTTTATGGTGGCATAAGTTAATTAGGTTATGTTTATTTTTGTATTGAGAAGGTGCACCGTCAGTGTTATAAATTCTTTTGTAATATTAGAATTTATATGCGTTTTGATGAATTCAATAAGTTTTGTAATGAAAAGATGGACAGTAGTACTGTTGTGATCGTTTATATCCGAAATGAGTATAAAACTTCGGTGCTGCATATATTCACTTGTGGCACTTTTAAAATAAATGACAAATGTATGTTAATACGTGTTAATATTATGTTAATATGACAAATGTATGTTAATATTTTCGGATGAGAATGTCTGAATATTGGTCTACTCAGATTAATCTGCGATGGACAATTTTTTTACTGAAAAATAATCAGTAATTTTCTGTTGTTTAAGGCAAAGTTGAATAATATTTTCCACTTTAATTACAATTTGGTCGTCAATTTGCATTTGATTAAATCCGGGCTGCAAACCTGATCAGCAAGCGCGTAGCGTATGGATTTAACCCCACAGTTGCGTAGTTTATTCAAAACTTTCTCACCGACCAATACATTTCGGTATCCATTGATGGCTTTTCTTCTGCGTCTAAATTAACTAACGCTGATGTACCACAAGGTTTAGTTTTGTCACCACTTTATTTTTAATTTTTTACTTTTAAATTAAAATCACCAGCAACCCAATAAATAATTTTGCAGATGATAGTACACTGTACAAGTCATTTGTTTTCCTATCTTTAAAAGGGAAAAGGCATGAACGAATAAAGCCCGCCCGGAGAGACTCTGCCATAAATGTAAATGATAGCCTGAAAGTTTCCAATTGGGGTGACTGAAATATGTTCAATTTTAACTCAAGCAAAACATGACTATTCATTGTTGCCAGATCAACGACCGAGTTTGCCAAAGATATTTCGATTAGTGTGTTTCGATTAAAATGTCGCAAAATTTTGCTGAGCTTGACTGAAATTGCTTTTTAAAAGGTTCATTTAATTATAAAATATTTGATATTTAACATAAAAAAAATCTCTTAGTTTAAACTCCATTTTTATAATTTTCCTTCAGAACAAAAAAAAACTGATTCCCGACAGTCATATGCACAACGAATTTTATCTTTAAAACCCAAAATAACGCGTGTCCTAAACTTTCACAAGTTGTTAGATATAAAATAAGCTTCAATTTTGTTTAAAAAAAAAAAAAAAGAGGCTATGCCATCTTTTTTTCAATTACACCGTTTTTTTCTTATGTTGCACCGTTAAAAATTATTTCAAAAAATTAACAGTGTACATTTTTAAAAACTTTGTTTTAATACCTATTCAACGACATATCATTTATGAAAATCGATTCAGTAGTTTTTCTACAATCGCTCGTCAAAATGCACTCACATCACAAAATAACAAAAAATTGAGGGGCACCCTGTGAAGACCCCTGGTCGAAAAAAAAATTCTAAGAGAACTTGTATTTTTTATTTATGAAAGACAATCTATAAACAAAAAATAATCAAAATTAAAAGGGGTCAAGTCAAAATTTCCCAAAAATTTGCTGAGCTTGCGTGAAATTGCTCATATATATATATATATATATATATATATATATATATATATATATATATATATATATATATATATATATATATATATATATATATATATATATATATATATATATATATATATATATATATATATATATATATATATATATATATATATATATATATATATATATATATCAGCGCTGCCGAAAAGGGCACTATAGTGCCTTTCGGGCACTTTAATAGAAAGCAGGGCACTTTGTAATTCACAGGCACTAAGGGGCACCGAAAAAATATAAATTAAAACACTAAAAACATAAGAATATAATATTGTTAATGTTGGTTTTTTTGTTTTTATAGATGTTTTTTTTCTTAATTTTGAAAGAATGGCCAAAATCTGATACGGATTTTTAGTATGGAAAATTTGTGGTGAATTTTATCATTAACAAACGTCAAAAAAATGATATTCAATTCGCTTACAACTAATTTGTTCCATGGGCGTTTATATCTCAACCGTTCTAGGGGTTTTTGTGGCTGTTAACAGCTGTTTTACTTCTTTTTCTAATGTTTCATGAAAGTTTAAGTTAAATTTTAATATATATTTTATTATTTACAATAATATGTTCAAAATAGAAGCGCTGATAACGACTTAGTAAAAGAGCGTGACCTTTACAGAAGTTGGCACACACTGAAAATACTCTTTCCACATACAAAGATAAGTAATTATTGCATCAAGATAAGTAACTATTGCAAGTAATTATTGCATCAAAAATCTTCTGTAAATTTTCTGCCTGGGAATGGAGAGATAGAAAACAGAGAAAATACAGAAAATTTAGCATTTCATCACTTGAAATTGTCTTGTCCAGGGGATTCTTAGGTGATTCATTTTTCTGAAGCAATATATTAAATTCTTCTTGTACAGTTAAAATTCACTTGTATGAATTACACTAGTTTACAAATTTTGAACTTTTTTTGTCTCCCTGAATAAAACCCAACTTTTCTTATGGATTTGAACCTCCTGAACATGAATATCATACTCAGTTTTTTTGGTTAGCTCTTGTTTTTGAGATATTCACGAAAAACCAATTTTTTCGGTGATCAAAATTGTTGTTTCGGTTTTTGGGTCTCATATTTTACAAAACAAACAAATTAAAAATATTAATGAAACATATGCATAGCAAATATGCCAACAAACATTTTGAGCAATATTTTGTAGAAATCCAGTAAGGATTCTGGAAGTTACAGTCGAAAAAAGTTGAAAAAATACGAAAAAATCATGTTTTTTTACAAATTTTCTATTTTCAACACCATAAATTTTGAACGAATAAAGACACTAATTTTTTTTAATTTCTTGGAGCCTATAGTAACTTTAATTTTCTTTCTTTTAAGCTAAAAGACACGAATATTGGTGCAGTTTGCACCAAGTTATTCAAGTTTTCCCAAAGAAAGTCAAAACTCAAAATTTGGAAAAAGAATTTAACTATAAGAATAATTTAAATTCTGCAACATAATTGATTTATATATAAGTTGTTTCGTAGTAGATCTAGCTCCTCCCACCTCGGAATTATTTTAGGAGTTGAAAAATATCAGTTAGTTGAATATGAAATGTCTTTTTTTGACAAAAGTTGTATTTTATTTGTATATGATTTTTCTCGAAATTGAGATTTTTTTTGTGAAGTTTTTTACATGATCTAGCTCCTCCCACTTCGGACTTATTTTAGGAGTTGGAAAATATCAGCTAGTTGATTATGAAATGTCTTTTTTTGACAAAAGTTGTATTTTATTTGTATATGATTTTTCTCGAAATTGAGATTTTTTTTGTGAAGTTTTTTGACATGATTTAGCTCCTCGCACCTCGGAATTGTTTTAGGAGTTGAAAAATATCAGTTTGTTGAATATGAAATGTCTTTTTTTGACAAAAGTTGTATTTTATTTGTATATGATTTTTCTCGAAATTGAGATTTTTTTGTGAAGTTTTTTAACATGATCTAGCTCCTCCCACCTCGGATTTATTTTAGGAGTTGGGAAATATCAGTTAGTAATGAAGATAGGCACTTCTTATAAATGGGGTGATTCTTTTAGCAGTATATATTATGTAACTTCCACAAATAAAACAAAATGAATTTGGGCTATTTTCACACTTGAAACATCTTGACGACGCCACTTAAATAAACTTGACTTTACACTTTACTAACAATTTATGTTGCTTTACAAGGCAAGTGATAATAGTGATAATTAATTGATTTTTAAAAACTATACACGATTTAAAATTTATATTTGTAATATTTTTTCTTTTTTAATGAATATTTTCACTTGAATGTTTGGAATTAAATTTATCCTCAGAGAGATTATATTTGCAACCAATCATACGACAATTATCTACTTAAAAAGAAACCTCATTAAACTAATTAAACAAAAGTTGGGAAAACCGAAAAACAATTAAAAAGGAGAAGTAATTGCTTTCTTAAATTAAACTTAAAATGATCATAAACGCAAGGAGTAACACAAGGTGATAGAAAAAAATTTACATTATCAAAAAACAAAATAAAGAGAAAAAAGAAAAGAAACAAACCTTACAGGTATTAATAGACATAAATAGGGGCTTAACTTTATGGTGCTTGAACTAACCTAAAAAGTTCTGATGTTATGATGTTTTGCCTCCTCACAATTCATTCTTTTGTTTATATTTTTCTATATGCGTCTCATATCGATCCAATCCCCAACTTCGAAAACAAAAATGGAAATTATACTTCACTATCTTAAACCAATTCTTTACCGATGTTTGAGAACGAATGAACATGTAAAATTATTATTTATGGCACAATAAATTAAGTAAAAAATTATTTTTTCCAAATTTTGAGTCTTGACTTTCTTTGGGGAAACTTGAATAACTTGTGCAAACTGCACCAATATTCGTGTCTTTTAGAAAGTCTATAAGAAAGAGAATTGAAACTACTATAGGCTCCAAGAAATTAAAAAAAATTAGTGTCTTTATTCGTTCAAAATTTATGGCGTTGAAAATGGAAAAATTTAAAAAAAACATGAATTTTTCGTAATTTTTCAATTTTTTTCGACTGTATCTTCCAGAATCCTTACTGGATTTCTAAAAAATATTGCTCAAAATGTTTGTTGGCATATTTGCTATGCATATGTTTCATTAATATTTTTAATGTGTTTGTTTTGTAAAATATGAGACCCAAAAACCGAAACAACATTTTTGATCACCGAAAAATTGGTTTTTCGTGAATATCTCAAAAACAAGAGCTAACCTAAAAAAATTAATATTATATTCGCGTTCAGGAGGTCCAAATCTATAAGAAAAGTTGTGTTTTATTTCGGGAGATTTTTCTTGTAAACTAGTGTTATTGGTAGGTGTTTTAATAATTTCATCGTTATTGACGTCAAAAACAGATGCCAACGCCAACGTGCCTGCAAAAATTAGTGTAGCTCTGGATGGCGTGATCGTAGGATTTTTATAGCAACTTAATAAATGATTAGCCTCTGCATTCCAAAGTTCATCAATTCGAATCTTCAAATTATCCATCAACTTCTTACCAATTTCATTATTCATTAAAATGAATGAATTCTAATATGGTGTCCGTGCTCATTAGTGTTGAATTTTCTCTGGTAAGAACCTATACTGTTGGTTTACAAGTCTCACCGCTTCTAGTCAATCTTTTAACGCATC
>CAVNZG010001426.1:0-67675 GCA_963693315.1 Diogma glabrata
ATAAACCAAACTTATGCGGTAATAACATTTTAACATGATTTGTAGAATAGATGAGGATTTCATGGTTGAATTAAAATGGTCCCAATTTTAGTCAAAAGCAATCAGTTTGGCTACCGTAGATATAAAGTATATGTTGTGAAGAGTTTAACTCCGTAGTGACAACCAAAAAGTTTCATAAAAACGATAAATAATATTTTCGAATTTGAATGTTTATCAAGTTCAGATTTTTGGAAGAGGAGTGAATATAGTTCTTAACTCATTGCCAAACTTTCCTACTCCACTAAAGTTTACTATAATCTTTGTTAAAAGATTATCATACTTTCTGTCATTGTGAATTTTACAAAAATATTCTGATATTAAAACCTCTAGACACGAATTATATAACTTTGTAATGAAACTTGAACTTTTCGAAATATTATATAATGATTTACGCCGGATAGCTCAAAAAAACTATATTAAAACTGAAACACTGAATCCATACACAAACAAATAATCACTTTGAAATCTCTTATTTCGTTGAATCACAGAAAAATACTATTAATTTACTAACATGAAAATAATTTAATCAAAAACAAAATCAAAAATTATACAAAGTAAAATTTAAAAAAAAAAAGTTTACATTAATATTCCTGATTAATGTAGTTTTCCAAAACATATAAAGTACGCTTTGACGTTTTAATTCATAATAGCCTCCATCGCTGTAACTGTTTTCCTTCATCAACGCAACATATGGATGGATAAAACTACCATTGCAACTAAAAACATTCATAATATCACCAGTTTGAACAACAATATTTCCTTCATTCACTACAACTGTTCCCTCTTCTAGTATCCTTGTATAACTAACGACACAAAATTCCCCTCGACTTTTCATAATTTGTCCATTTCCATTCAAATCACATAAACCATCAGCCTTTGCATTGATTGTTTGATGGTTGCATAAAATTTTACATTACTCAAAGATTCTTAATAACACTTTAACATCGAACCTTCGAACACCAAGTGATTTTCCTATTGTGCAAAATAAGAATATCGTGCATGGTGACAATAATATTGTTTTAGAAAATGAAAGCTGAACAAATAATCTCATTTTTGTTTCTCTGCTTTAATATATGATTCGCTTTTTTCTCACAATAATCAAAATAAATTACTAATTTACAAATATGGTTTCTTTTTTTTTCAATGATTTTGAACCAATAAATTTCTTTATTAAACAACATCATCACTCTTTCATGAAAAAATAACTTAACACAAAAAAAACAATCATAATTTTTTTATAACATTTTTTTCCACAAAATTTGATTTTTATTTATATATTAAAAAACTTAAACAATTATTGTAATAATTTAAAGCAACTTTTGATTTTAATAATTTGATTTTCAAAATTATACTAATCTTAAAAAAAACTTAAACAATTGCTATAAAAATAAATTAAATTAAATTTTACCATACATTTAAATAAATTTATCTTTTATAACAACAAATTGTTTTTTTTTTCAATTTCCAAATTATACTGTAAGCAATTGTTTTAAACAATTCGAACTTTTATATCATACCATCGATCTTCTGTTTCCCATTTCATAAACGATTCCCCTTTTTCCAAGTTAAAAAAAATCATTTATATAAACATGTTTATTAATTGAAACGTAACGTGATGTAACTAAACCGTCAACAGTAGTACATTTTTCTGTAGCTACGTTTACTACAATTTAAGAAAATTAATAAAATTATTATTGAGTTTGAAAACTATTATTTTTAGAACAAAAATTGAAAATAGTCCGTCGTTACAACTTCTTCTAACTTTTAACGCTTTAAATAATAGTCACTTCCAAGATCTACTAAGTACTCACGGTAAGTTTGTCAAGTGCAGTACAAAATGCAATGATAAATGGTTATATGTAATCTAGTCTTTTAAGGAATGCATATTTAAAAAATCAAAGGGTTGCTGAAGTGAGCTAAGCTTAAGCTTTGTTAAAAGCAAAGTCTGAAACCGAAACGGAACCGCAAAAAATCGTAATGATGATGGAGCAACGACAACATGCTTTAAGGGTCTCAGTCAATCCCAAAATTATTTTTATTATCAACTTTTAAGGATAGTGGATTAAATATTACGATAAAACTAAACGATATGCACAAATCACGAAATGAGATCATGCAAAAATATGAAGTAGAATACTTAATTGAATTTTACAAACAACCTGTAGATGAGATATTGTATCTCGAAACATGTAGTTAATTTAATAAAAAAAATTAAAATTAAAATAAATTTGCATTTTATATTAAAAATAATTATTTTAAAAAAGAAAAAAGTTTTGTTTTATTTTTTTTTTGTTTTGAGTGAGTTTAAGGATATACAATTTTTATAAAAAAAATACAAAAATAGTATATTATTGAATTAGGAGCTAAAGTCGTACTTTTTGTGTTGAGTCTATAGTTTGGCGGCCGACCGTAGGGAGGCCGACAATTATAGACGAAACACAAAAAGTCACTTTAGCTCCGAATTCAATACACTATTTTTTCGGCAAACGTTTAAATTTGTTTAAAAATATGAAATTAATGCATCAAATTTTTTAAAAATATGTTTTAGGTAATAAATTTTCTGAAATTAATTTTTTTTTATTTTTATTCATTAAAATGAACTGAAATGCATTCTGTTTTGAACAAATTAATAATATCATTTTATTTTACTTTACTGCCGCCGTAAAAATATGAATATTACTTTACAGCCGCCGTAAAAATATGAAAATTACTTTACAGCCGCCGTAAAAATATGGAAGTTACTTTACAGCCGCCGGCAGAAAAAGTAAAAATGACGTCACTTTTGCAGCCGCCGGCTAAAAAGTAAGACTTTAGCTACTCCCCAGCGGCAGTAAAGTTAAACTTTACAGCCGTTAGCCGAAAAAATTATTTATACTTAATTGAGCGTTGAAAAAATATTAAAAGAATGCTGTTCTGTTTATCTACAGGTCAATAATAACTTTGCATGGGAAATTCCTCTAAAAGAATACAAAACCTGTTTGAATTGTCTGAATGATATACATCATAGAACTATTAAATTTATCAGTGATTCAAACCCTATATTGAGTTTAAACCCTTGCATTATATAAGATGTTTTACAAATCTGACTATAATCTATAAAAACATTATGGTTAAAACACCTCGCATGCCAACTAACTAACGGTTCATATAATAAAAAGTAAAATCATTTTCATCTGTTGTTTTCAAGAATTTTTTATGTTTGTAATTCCTTTCCTAACTTTCTGATAACTTCAATCTTCATCAGATCAATTACACTAGTTTACAAGAAAAATCTCCCGAAATAAAACTCAACTTTTCTTATAGATTTGGACCTCCTGAACACGAATATCATATTCATTTTTTTGGTTAGCTCTTGCTTTTGAGATAATCACGAAAAACCAAATTTTTTGGTGATCAAAAATGTTGTTTCGGTTTTTGGGTCTCATATTTTACAAAACAAACAAATTAAATATATTAATAAATTAAGTGCATAGTGAACATGCCAACAAACATTTTGAGTTATATTTTGTAAAAATCCGTTAAGGATTCTGGAAGTTACAGTCGAAAAAAGTTGAAAAAATACGAAAAATTCACGTTTTTTTTAAATTTTTCCATTTTCAACACCATAAATTTTGAACAAACAAAGACACTAATATTTTTTAATTTCTTGGAGCCTATAGTAACTTCAATTTTCTTTCTTTTAAGGTAAAAGATACGAATATTGGTGCAGTTTGCACCAAGTTATTCAAGTTTTTCCAAAAAAAGTCAAAACTCAAAATTTGGAAAAAATAGTTTTTTACTTAATTTATTGTGCCATAAATAATAATTTTAAATGTTCAGTCGTTCTCAAACATCAGTAAAGAATTATTTTAAAATAGTAAAGTATAATTTCCATTTTTGTTTCCGAAGTTGGGAATTGGATCGATATGAGACGTATATAGAAAAATATAAACAAAAGATAATGAATTGTGAGGAGAGGCAAAACATCATAACATCAGAACTATTTAAGTTAGTTCAAGCACCATAAAGTTAAGCCCCTATTTATGTCTATTAATACCTGTAAGGTTTGTTTCTTTTCTGTTTTTGGTTTTTTGATAATGTAAATTTTTTTCTATCACCGCCCACCTTGTGTTACTCCTTACGTTTATGATCATTTAAAGTTTAATTTAAGAAAGCAATTACTTCTCCTTTTTAATAGTTTATCGGTTTTGCCAACTTTTGTTTAATTAGTTTAATTTCTTTTTAAGTAGATATTTGGCGTATGATTAGTTGCAAATATAATCTCTCTGAGGATAAATTTAATTCCAAACATTCAAGTGAAAATATTAATTAAAAACGAAAAAATATTACAAATATAAATTTTAAATATTGTATTGTTTTTAAAAATCAATAAATCAATAGTGATAGGCAGCTATAAGCAAAGCAACATAAATTGTTAGTAAAGTGTAAGGTCAAGTTTATTTAAATGGCGTCGTCAAGAAGTTTCAAGTGTAAAAATTAGCCCAAATTCATTTTGTTTTATTTGTGGAAGTAACATAATACATACTGCTAAAAGAATCACCCCATTTATAAGAACTGCCTATCTTCATTACTAACTGATATTTTCCAACTCCTAAAATAAATCCGAGGTGGGAGGAGCTAGATCATGTCAAAAAACTTCACAAAAAAATCTCAATCTCGAGAAAAACCATATAAAAATAAAATACATCTTTTGTCCAAAAAAGACATTTCATAATCAACTAACTGATATTTGTCAACTCCTAAAATAAGTTCGAGGTGTGAGGAGCTAGATCATGTTAAAAAACTTCACAAAAAAAATCTGAATTTCGAGAAAAATCATATGAAAATAAAATACAACTTTTGTAAAAAAAAGACATTTCATAATCAACTAACTGATATTTTCCAACTCCTAAAATAAGTCCGAGGTGGAAGGAGCTAGATCATGTCAAAAAATTTCACAAAAAAAATCTCAATTTTGAGAAAAATCATATACAAATAAAACACAACTTTTGTCAAAAAAAGACATTTCACAATCAACTAACTGATATTTTCCAACTCCTAAAACAATCCCGAAGTAGGAGGAGCTAGATCTAATACGAAAACAACTTATATATAAATCAATTATGTTGCAGAGTTTAAATTATTCTTATAGTTAAATTTTTTTTCCAAATTTTGAGTTTTGACTTTCTTTGGGAAAACTTGAATAACTTGGTGCAAACTGCACTAATATTCGTATCTTTTACCTTAAAAGAAAGAAAATTGAAACTTCTATAGGCTCCAAGAAATTAAAAAAAATTAGTGTCTTTATTTGTTCAAAATTTATGGTGTTGAAAATGGAAAAATTTAAAAAAAACGTGAATTTTTCGTATTTTTTCAACTTTTTTCGACTGTAACTTCCAGAATCCTTAACGGATTTTTACAAAATATAACTCAAAATGTTTGTTAGCATATTTACTATGCATTTGTTTTATTAATATATATAATTTGTTTGTTTTGTAAAATATGAGATCCAAAAACCGAAACAACATTTTTGATCACCGAAAAAATTGGTTTTTCGTGAATATCTCAAAAAGAGCTAACCAACAAAAATGAATATGATATTCGTGTTCAGAAGGTCCAAATCCATAAGAAAAATTGGGTTTTGTTCAGGGAGACAAAAAAAAGTTCAAAGTTTGTAAACTAGTGTTATTAACGCTTAATAAATAAATTTAAAAATAAATTAATAATAAATTTATTAATTATTTATAAACTTACCCGAGCTAAAAACCTTAGGCCTTATATCCGAACACATATATTTGTCAATCGACAATATTGATAAATTCAAAACAAGGCTTCACAAGTTTATTTAAATGTGTTATTCCATTACACATATACATATGTGTATCAGTATCGTAATAGGTTTGTTTCTTACACTGGGTCCAATGAGCTGCTAAATTGTACTAAACTGCTAAATCTAACTTTGATTTAACAAAATCGCCCAATTTTAATTTAAATTTATGTAATTAAGTTGTCCGATAATAAAATCATCAATTTCTTTACAATCATTTAGAAACAATATAGTAATTTAGTCAAACAAAAAAGTTGACTAAATTGAATTAGCAAGTTCAGTACAATTTAGCATGGATTGGAACGCAGTCGTAGTTATGAAATTCTAGCAGGTTTCAGTATTTCTTTTTTATTTCTTGTAAGTTAAAAACTTTAAGATAAACACGACAGTTTTACATGTCAGTAACAGTAACCAAAAATCCTATTAATAAATAGCCTTGAGTGCCTTCAATCCACAAATGACGTAAACGAGCGTTCATCAACACCTACAAACGCATGTTGTGGGACTTAGATCTTAGAATATATCTATGTGCTGTTGTGGCTTATAGTGTAATTGAATCGCAAATTTCAAAAAGGGCTCAGCTTGGATACTTTAAATTTTACAGGAGATACAAAAAACCGAATTTCTTTTAAACAGTTTGAATTAAAAAAGCTTTTTTTTCTCTAACTGTTAATAGTTGTGTTGCATCAGTACATACTAAAACAGTTTCTTTGAATGAAAGTGTGTCGGGGAAAACGGCTGTTACAGTTTTATGAGATGGGTCCTATTCGAAATTCATCCAATAACTTAGATGGTTTTAGTAATAAAGCGGCATTATGAAAGAATGTGTATTATTAAAAAACATTTTTTTCGGCAAACGGCTGTAAAGTTTAACTTTACTGCCGCTGGGGAGTAGCTAAAGTCTTACTTTTTAGCCAGCGGCTGCAAAGTAACGCCATTTTATTTTATCTGCCGGCGGCTGTAAGGTAACTTGCATATTTTTACGGCGGCTGTTAAATAATTTTCATATTTTTACGGCGGCAGTAAAGTAATTTTCATATTTTTACGGCGGCAGTAAAGTAAAATAACATGATATAATTAATTTGTTCAAAACAGAATGCATTTCAGTTCATTTTAATGAATTAAAATCAATAAAAATTAATTTCAGAAAATTTATTACCTAAAACATATTTATAGAAAATTTGATGCATTAATTTCATATTTTTAAACAAATTTAAACGTTTGCCGAAAAAATAGTGTAATAAATTCGGAGCTAAAGTGACTTTTTGTGTTTCGTCTATAATTGTCTATAATTGCCAAACTATAGACTAACTATAGACTCAACACAAAAAGTACAACTTTAGCTCCTAATGCAATAATATACTATTATTTTTTTATTATAGGTTTTTTTTTAATTTTAAATTTACTTCGGTCTGACAGACCTAAGTATTACATTCATGAGCTCAATGTGAAGTTCTTACTTTTTTGAATTTCTCGACGTTTTAGGACCTACTGATTCTAAAAAAGCAAAACAAAAAAAAATTTATGTCTGTCTGTAGGCCGGCCGTCATTACCTACGCTGCAGGGAAAACCGCTGGAGGGATTTCAAAAAGTTTTTTTTCTAAAAATAGGTATACTCAAAGGACAGGTTCGAAGGACGCTGTGTTCGATAACTGTACCGGAAGTGTGTCAAAAAAATCAGTATGTGTGTCAAAAATAGCAAATTTTCATATTTTTGGCTTAAAAAACGTTCATTTTAAGTGATTACGAGTAGGAACATTAAATTTGGAGAAATCTTGATGGTCGGGATTGGTATGTGAGATCAAAAACTAGATTATTGCAATATAAGTTCGTCAAAAAAAGTTGTCAAGTGTGTCAAAAGAAAGATTTTTATTTATTTTTTTACCTAACTTTTTGGAAAAAAAATTAAAATTAATTGTTTGTTTGAAATGAAGTTTTATTATTATTATTGAGAATTATGGCATTATAAGTTTGTCAAAAAAGTGTTGTCAAGTGTGTCAAAAGAAAGATTTTTATTTAGTTTTTTACTCAATTTTTTGGAAAAAAATAAAATTGTTTGTTTGAAATGAAATTTTATTATTATTATTGAGAATTATGGCATTATAAGTTTGTCAAAAAATGTTGTCAAGTGTGTCAAAAGATTTTTATTTAGTTTTTTATTCAATTTTTTGGAAAAAAATAAAATTGTTTGTTTGAAATGAAATTTTATTATTATTATTGAGAATTATGGCATTATAAGTTTGTCAAAAAATGTTGTCAAGTGTGTCAAAGAAAGGTTCTTATTTATTTTTTACCCAATTTTTTTAGAAAATTAATAGTTTGTATGACATGATATTTTATTATTATTATAGAGAATTATGGCATTATAAGTTTGTAAAAAAAATAATGTCAAGTGTGTCAAAAAATGATTACATATATTTTTGAAGCCAATTTTTTGGAAAAAAAAAATTTAACTGTTTTTATGACGTAAATGTAATTAAAAATGAAATTGGACATGGACATTTTTGAATTTGTTATAGTTTTTGAAATATTTTTGGAATTTTGAAAAAAGTTTGAATTTTTGATTTTGTAATAATTTTTGCAATATTTTTAGAATTTCGGCCAAAGTTTTAATTTTTGATTTTGTAAGAATTTTTGGAATATTCTTAGAATTTTGAAAAATTTTGAATTTTTGATTTTATTATAATTTTTGGAATTTTGAAAAAATATTCAATTTGTGATTTTATAATAATTTTTGCAATATTTTTAGAATTTTGGAAAAAGTTTGAATTTTTAAGAATTTTCGAAATATTATTGGAATTTAGAAAAAATTTAAGTATTTGATTTTATTCTAATTTTTGAAAAAGTTTGATTTTATTTAATTTAACAATATTTTTGGAATTTTGATTATAATTTTCCGGCAACGTACTGATGTTTCGTGTTAGTTTTGTAATAAATTTTTAAACAGAGATGAAAAATACATGTACTTTAACAAAGAGTTATGTTTGATATACATCGCTGCCCAAAACTAAAAACCATGTCCTCATAAAAGTTTTTTGCCGAAAACTATATCAAAATCCTTAACCCAGACCGAAGTCTTGATATCTCAGAGCTGTGAGATTTCAGCCCCTCCATATTTTTAAATTTAATTTATCGGTTGCTCTACCCTTTACAAAGCCTCCACCGATAATAATGTCGTTTGCAATTGATTCTGCACTCAGAAAAAAAAGTTGTTATTTGGGGCTATTTCTAATAGTTATATCCCTAAATATGATATTTGACTATTTTTAATTATGTTAATCTTGAAAATTGTTAAAATCAATAATAGGATAGATTTACTTTATTTATTTAGTTTACTTTCGACGTGCATTGAAGTGATTCAGTGGTTAAAACTTGTTGATGATATAAATTGTTCGAAAAAATAATGAACAATTAGAATTTTAATCGGACTAAAAATCTTTAAAATTAAATATCTTAAGAACACGAATTAAATTTGTAAATTTGATGTATTTTAAAGATGTATTTTAAAGTAAGGTTAGAGCTATATTTAAAAAAATAAAGTTAAAATTTAATGGATTTTTATATTTTTTGTTAATGGAAGTTGTTTGAAAAAATGAAGAAAAATTCGAATTTCAGTCGTACTAAAAATCTTTAAGATTAAATATCTCAAGAACAAAAATTAACGCTTCTCAGTTAATTTGATATATTTTAGAGTAAGAATAGAACTATTTGCAAAAAAAAATTAATTAAATTCCAATTGATCTTCGACTCTGCGCCATCTTTAAAAATGTTTTTTTAATATTTTTATTAAAAAATTAATTATAAAAACAATTAATTAATTTTTTTTCAGAGGACTATCTAATCATCTATCAAACAGAAAAAAGTTTGATGAAATCGATATAGCCGTTCTTGAGCAATTTAATTCCAAAGCTACATCGGATTGGCAGAATTTTCAGGCATGTTGAAGTGCCCCCTATGCTCAAACTAAGCACGTTAAAAAAATTTTTAAATAAGTTGTATTTTTTATTTTGTCCATACTACTTACATTTCGTTTCCGGAAAATCAAAAATGGTCAAGTTCCAATTTCCACTTTTTCACCTGCGTAGATAACGTTTTTCATCTATTACCGTTTGCGTTTCTTATTGGAGGTTTCTGACCACAAATAAAACTGCCAAGCTATAGATCAAAAATTTAATTTTTATTTAAATTTTTCGGTCCTTATTTGGGACCCTCTTCAGCAAAGGTTTTGTTTAAACTTATTATGAACTATTTTGAATACTCAAATAGTTAGAGTATTCAAAATAGATCATAATAAGTTAGAACATAAACTTTACTGTACTGATCTATAGCTTGGCAGTTTTATTTGTGGTCAGAAACCACCAATAAGAAACGCAGATGGTAATACGATTTTATCAAAGAGATCAGCTTCAATGTACATACAAAAGTATATATACATTGAACAGAGAAAACGTAATAAAAATAAAAAAAATAAAAATATTAAAATATTAAATATAAAAATATCAAAATATAACAATAAAATAAGACAATTTTGTGCATGGTGCGGTTAAGTAATAATTTTTTATTTTTTTGAAAAACAACAAAATATCACATAAGTGTGAATATAGTAAACTAGGGGGTATCCCGCGGGCTGATTATTTAGATTTACAGAAAATGAAACCATGCAAAAATAATGATGTAAAACAAACTATCTGTCATATTATCGTAATAATAACTATTAACTATCATAACTATCAACAATAACTATCTTATTAATATCGAAATGATATAAATAATAAATTTGAACGAAATGGCTGAAAGACTACATTATCGAAAAATTTTAATGCCGTAAATGGAATTTTTATGAATAAAAAGAAATAATTTTTATTTGAAAGGGTTTTTGGTGAACAATTAAGCTTAAGTACATATTGGAAATCACTTGAATTTTGCAATTCGAAATAACTTTTCATTTCCTCTAAAATTCCTTTAGACAAATTTTTTGTGTTTTGTGCCATGATTCGAACTCACATTCATCAGAGACGTATGTTCAAATCCCGTGTGTCTTACATAACTTAGCCACAGTGGCGATGACGTACCATATTTTAATTTTCATGTTCAGATAATTTCTTAATTGAAACTTCATCATTTTTCATATTTACTTAAGTTGAATCTTTCATCTATGATTTGATTACATATTGGAAATTGCATTTCTTTAGGATTTTTTGTATTAAATTTCTAAATATTACGATTTATGAACTCATAGGATGAGAGAATATTTCGTCAACACTTAAATCAACATTCTAATCAACATCCTAAGTCACGAGTGTATAATCATTATGGCACGAACACAACAAATTTTTCTAAAGGAATTTTAGAGAAAATGAAAAGTTATTTCGAATTGCAAAATTCAAGTGAGTTCCAATATGATTTCCATTATGATTTAAGCTTAATTGTTCACAAAAAACCCTTCCAAATTAAAAATTCCCCTGAAGTTGACTATATTTCTTAACCAAAAATATAGCAATGAATTGACAATGCGTCAGATATTAAGTTTCGCATTGATTGGCAACAATCAATAATGACTTTACACACGTGATTTTGGATGTTGATTAGAATGTTGACTTAAGTGTTGACGAAATATTCTCTCATCCTATGAATACATACATCGTAATATCTAGGAATTTATTACAAAAATGCCAAAGACATAATTTTTATGTTCTTTAAAAAAAATAAACAAAAACAATAAAAAATAAATATAGGGTCCGTGTTGAACCCCGAACTTTTCTCACAACCCTCTACATCGACAATGACAACAAAATTTTGTACTAAGTTTTTTAAACATCATTTGATTAAATCGGTTTAAATTATTAAATATTTAAAAATGTATATTACAACACAATCTGTTTTTTGTCCCAATAATATCAAATGTTTGCAACCTACATTGTTTTTAAAAATTGCTGAAAATCTATATTTTTCTATGCTGCTATGTTCGCTGTTCTATAGAACAATGTTCTGGGTCTGACTCCTGCTATAATGGTGCTACAAAGGGCAGTTAAGAAAAGCCTTTGCTTACATACAAAAGCACAAGCTTGCATACAAAACACAACTATAATCATTTAAAAAATTCTCTCTGAAATTTCTCATGTTTTTGCTTTAAACGATTTAAGTTTGTTTGTGAAGTATATTAATTACTATAAATCAAATATAATATATAGCATGTTTTTACCTATATAGGTTCAAAAGCAAAATTAAAACGTATTAAATATATTGTGACTAATTGAATTGAAAAAAAAAAAAACAGATTTAATTAAAACAACAACAAAAACTATAAATAACTTTTAAAAAAACCCCCCCTCTAAATTTTATTAACACAATAACAAAAAAACAATAATTTTAATGTTATTTTAAAAAAATGAAAAAAAACAATAAAAAATGTACTACGTCATCAGTGTTACGACCGTATAGAGGGATAGACTCGCGGCTATTATATTAAGCATAAGCGGGAATATGTTTATAGTAAAATATCTAGTCTAAAATTTGTAGATAAATAAGGATTAATACATACAACATTTCATCCATAATGGTAGTAAACATGTAGTTATAATATTCATAGCGTAATCTTGATTTTCTTTAATTTTCACTTGCATTTCCTCCAGTTCTTTGGCATCAGTCAAAGGTAACTTAAATAAATAAATTCCTCGGGTATCTGTATCGGCTTCAGAATTCTTTTTAAATCTATTTGAATAAAGACTAGCTGTTTGGTCACATAGCTTAGCTCGGGAGCTACTAAATAAACAAGTTTTTATACATAATATATTCGGAAAACTGGTCATGGTTTACAGTTATTCAGTCAAAAATAACACAGAATTAATCTATAGAATAGAACCAATAATAATACCTCACAACGCAAAATTAGCATCGTTTGGTATAACCAACATGTATTCTAACATACCAATAAAAGATACAATAAATATAACAAAAAATATGTTAAAAAAAATGGTTTAAACCCAACAAATACACAAGAAATAATAAATATAAAAACCGAAATAACAAAACAAAACTATTTCACACATAACAATGAGTATTATCAACAAACAGAAGGATTACCTATGGGAAGCCCACTATCTTGAACTTTAGCCGAAATATATCTCAACGATTTTGAAACAAAATATATACATAATAACTTAAATCCACACAAAGAAATAATCATTTATTGGTATCGCTACGTTGATGATATAATTTTATTATTCAAAGGAACAAATAGACAGCTTGATCTATTACACCAATACATAAACAGCATAGAACCTTCCATCAAATTTACGTTAGAAAATGAAGAAAATAAATAAATAAATATATTGTTTGGATTTATCAATCAAAAATGTATAGATTCAAAACACACATTCAAAATATTCTGAAAACCAACCCAAATGGATCAAACAATAAATATTAAATCACATCATCCATACCAGCATAAACTAGCTGCCTACAACCACATGATCAATAGATTGAACAATATACCTATGAATACAGAAAATTATCAAGACGAATTAATCAACATCAAATACATAGCCGGTAAAAACGGATATAAAAAAGAAATAATTGACACATTAAATAGAAAATATAAAACAAGAAAAATTTGCAAACCCTAACAACATTAAAGAATGAAGAATAATTAGCAGGCAAAAAATACGTAGACGTAACAAACAATAAAACAACATTCAAAATAATGCAAAAAACTTTAAAAAAATATGGATATATTGCAGCTTACAAAAACAAAAATCAAATAGAAAATTACCTAAAAACCAAAAATACCCAAACCTTAGACACAGGTGTCATAAGCTTACCTGTGACGACTGCTGTAAATTTTATATAGGTCAGACGGGGCGGTTCTTCACAAAAAGATTTATTGGGCACACCAATGAAATTAACAGAAGCGATCCAAAATCCAGATATGCCCAGCATTTAAAAATAGAAAAAAACAAATACACCAATATCAACACAAATTTAACCATATTACATAAAAAAAGAAGAGGACAACATCGAGATAGATTGGAAGAAATAGAAATATATAAACATAAAAACAATAGCAACATTTTAAATGATAAAATCAACACTAAAACTAACAAAATTTATGACATAATAATAAAAAATAGCATTTGAAATAGTATATAAGTAATAGTTTAAGCAAAAATTGTAATAATAATTTAAGAACTGAGGCTAACGTAAGTCGAAATCGATATTCTATAAAATAAAAAATAAAATTCAAATTGTTACTATAAGGAAGTTTATATTATTATTAATAAAATAGAATATAAAAATTAAAAATAAACAGTAAGAAGCAAATTTTTAAATATTGCATTTTAATTGAAAAGTGACAAAAGCGCACAAACAGTGAATAATATGGAAAACCATAATAACACATATAGATGTTTATTATTATTAAAAGTCGTTTTATTATTAAAACACACATAACATTAATGATAACATAAATAATCCGACCTGTATTGACGACCGACATTCATGATACCACCACTAATGTTGGTAAAAGATATATTTGGAACATGATTCGGTCAATAATAAACAAAACGAGTGTTATGGTATGGTAGCACATCATAATAAAATTCTAAGCAATTCACTTAAATATGTCTCTTTTATTATATTTTTACAAAATAACACAAAAACAACTACTATTTAAGATACTTTTTTTTAACAATTATTCACCCTAACATACTTTTCAATCTGATTTCATTTTCTATTTCAACAAAAAGAAATCTACCTAGTTTGTAAATTTCAAACAAAGCATGTACAAATAAATGGAAAATCCACAAATTCCTTCATTCTCTGAATAATGGAGGAACCAGAAAGAATGGATTATTATTGTTTTTAATTTATATATCAGAGGTGGCCAAGCTTCACTACACGTTGAGCCGCAGTACAATAATCTCTCGTTTCGAGAGCCACAAAAAAATTTTTTTCTCCGATAGACAGCAAATATAAATTTTGCAGACTTATTTAAGTCAGCAAAGTGGCACTTTTCCTGCCTAGGCAGCAAAGCAAGTACTTTGCTGCCTAGGCAGCAAAATAATTAGACTTCATAGAAATAAACAGATATTGCGATTAAAAAAAAAAATTTTTCTCCGATAGACAGCAAATATAAATTTTGCAGACTTATTTCAGTCAGCAAAGTGGCACTTTTCCTGCCTAGGCAGCAAAGCAAGTACTTTGCTGCCTAGGCAGCAAAATAATTAGACTTCATAGAAATAAACAGATATTGCGATTAAAAAAAAAATTTTTTTAATCGATTTTTTTTTTCATTTTTAAAATTTTGCTTTATTTTTAAAGTAATAATTATTAAATTACATATCATTGTAATTAATCGGAGAAAAAATTATATGTTCAACTCGGCAGCAAGGTAGATTGACTGCCTTGGCTGAATTCCTAGCCTCGCTCGCTCGGCTATGAACTATCAGCCGCGGCAGTCAATTTACTACTTTGCTGCCTAGTTAAACAAATAACTATTTTTAATCGATTTTTTTTTTCATTTTTAAAATTTTGCTGTATTTTTAAAGTAATAATTATTAAATTACATATCATTGTAATTAATCGGAGAAAAAATTATATGTTCAACTCGGCAGCAAGGTAGATTGACTGCCTTGGCTGAATTCCTAGCCTCGCTCGCTCGGCTATGAACTGTCAGCCGCGGCAGTCAATCTACTACTTTGCTGCCTAGTTAAACAAATAACTATTTCAAAAGTATCAGTTGTTTGGAAATATTTATTTTATTGAAAAAACAATTATGTACTTATGGTTATAAATACATACAAATTTAAAGTTTGTTACATGACATGCCTGCTGGTAGATGGCATGTTTGTTTGTAACTTGGCCGTGAATTTTCTGAAATCTGGTTCATAGTTTGTTAGCGCAGTACGAATTAATTCCGTTAAATGCTCATTTGTAAGTTGTGAACGGTGGTTTGATTTTATAAACTTCATTGTTGAAAAAAGTGATTCACAACAATATGTTGTACCGAATATGGACAGTAATCTGGCAGCAGCTTTTTTCAAATTGGGGTACTTTAATTGAGACACTAGTTTCCAAAACTCATTTGGAGATTGTGTGGCTTTGTGATGCATTTTAAGAATGTGATCTTCCTGTAGCTCTAGTAATTCCATTTCTCCTGAGGCGCTGTCATGCAAAATATAACAAGGAATCGATAAGCCCTCGTTAATAATGTTAATTTCGAATGGATTTACAAGTAAATTAAGAGAAGTATTTAAATTATTCAGATCATTAAATCGCAAGTGAAAGTCTTTTAATAATTCTGCTAATTTACTGTCGTATTCACTCAGTTTGTTATCATTAATTTTAGAGAGTCTGTTCTTCAGACGAGGAAAGTGGTTGAGTACTTTTGTTGTTAAATCTCGTTGAAAAAGTTGAATTTTTTTAATAAAACTCAGAATCGTTTGAATAAGATCAGTAATAACTTTATCTTTTCCTTGTAAATCTTTTCCTTTCCATTATATCAGTCAAAAACATACAATCATTAATCAATTCATCATCCTTTAATTCCAGATAGTGTTTTTCTTTTTCTTTGAGGAAATTTCTGATAGGTTCCATTAAATCAACAAATCGGCTTAGAACATTATAGGTGGATAACCATCGCACAAGGCAGTAAAATGTTATATCTTGAGGATGTTCTTCAAAGTCCAGTGCTTCGATAAAGTTCTTGAATTAGCGATGGGCTTTTGAATTCGTCCGAATATAGTTCACAATTTGTAGCACAGTTTTCATTACGTTTTCGTATTTAAAATATTTTGCAACTAAATGTTCACGATGAACAATGCAATGAAGTGCCGAAATTCGGGTATTCCTGGATCATTTTTTAATAGACCAATAAGGCCTACATTTTTTCCTAACATTGCAGGTGCTCCGTCAGTTCACAGTTGCTACACTTACCAAATTATTCAGTGGAATATCTGTATCTGACAATATATTATCAAGGGCACTCTTAGTATCAATACCACGAGTAGTATTTTTAAGTGCTACCAAATCCAATAGTTCTTCCTTTACGATTAAAGATTCGGAAACGAATCGGATAAATACAGCTAACTGGGGGGCTGTCTTGTATATCGATTGATTCGTCAAGGGCTAAGCTGAAAGCTACACTATTTTTTACATCTACTTGTAGTCGCTGTTTAATATCTTTACTTATTTCCGTAATGCGGCGCTCAGTGGTATGATGTGATACTGGAACATTGCTAAATAATCTGTGCAATTTGATATTTAAAGGATCCAGCATTTTAACCACCTGTTCCATAATCTTTTTGATAAATTTTCCCTCAGTGTAAGGTCGTTTAGCACGGGCGATGTTCCAATCGATCATAAAACTAGTCTCGGTAGTATTATCAGCTTCTGAACTAAAAGATGATAATAATGTTTGCTGATTACTTAATGCAGATTTTAAAGAGTTTATTTTATTTGTTCGGATGTTGGTATTCAACGGATAATTATCCAAAAATTTACTATGGTTTTTTTCGTGATGCCGTTTTAAATTACTGGTTTTATAATGAGCAAGTGATTCATTGCAAATAAGACACCAAGGTTTTCCCTCTTTATCGATGAATGCGTATGCTTCAACCCATTCTTGCCTGAAGCTACGATTTTATCCGTCATATCTCCTTTTTTTGTGGTCTGACATATTTAGCAGTTAAATTAAAAAACGGAGTACTCATAAAAAACACGCAAAATATTATATTTCGCTACAAGAGATGAAATCACCGTTTTTTTCTTGCAATTTCCTTAAGTTTTTAATTTCGTTTTTGGTTTAGGGTAATATCTTACTGTCGTAGATGTAGAAGCGGTTGAGGTAGCATATGTCGGATTTGCACGTGTTTTTAATTCTATTTAATTATGAACTTATTCATTTTTTAATTAGAATATTAAAGGATACATTAAATTTAACGTCGGCAAATTGCCTAAAGATAAAATATCAAAAATATTGTTTATAAAAAAATTGCAGAAAAAGATAATCATAGAAAAACCAAAATCCAAAAGGAAAGACTTGATTTTGAGAAAGATTTTTGTGCATTAATTTGAAACGAATACAGGTGATTTTATTTTTAGTCCACTAGAATATGTTAAACGTATAACCTTAAATAATAAAATTAGTTAAATTTATTTATAACAGCGGATTATACTTAAACTTGATTCGCGAAGTAAAGTAGTATCAAACTAAAATAAAGCCGCAAAAAACTCCAATAGTAGTAACTTCGACAGGACAGACCTAAATATAATAAAATGATTGCATTAAATCATTTTATATTATTATTTTAAATATTTTATTTTACTTGTTATATTTTCATATTATATTAAACAGCATTATAAATTATATGTATTATTTCTAATTTTGTTACAATTTTTATGAATTATTAAATATTATTTAATTTTTTCATTTCTTTTCGAGAGCCGCATTTATTCTTTTAAAGAGCCGCATGCGGCTCGCGAGCCGCGGTTTGGCCATGTGTGTTATATATAATTGTTTTCTATGCTCACATAGACTCCACTCCATGAGCGATTTTCGAGAAATTGGGTCAACCGAATCATTTTTTATTATTTTGAGTTACAATAAAAACTCAGCGTCAACGTTAGACTTGAAAATAAATAAGGAACGAAAATATTTATTAGAAAAACAAGAAAATTACATTTGATGCTCTTTTCCAGTTTTTTCCACCCTTCAAATGTTAAATATATAACCACAAACAAAAAACAATCTTTTTACGTCAACAGATAACGACAGCAATAATTATTTTCTTAGTATCTCACATCGTAGCACAAGAAGAAATGAATCTTTCACGTTTGCACAAAAAATGTGTTTTTTTGCTTCTGGTAAATAACCCAACAACAAAAAATCAAAGGAAATCATAAAAAAAGATCAGATAAAACCATATATACAAAACAAAAAAATAGAATGTTAAGGTATCGTTACACTGAATCAGGTTAAGTTAAAAAAACCTAATAAGACAAAGAGATTTTAAGGATTTTCTTTTATTTATTAGTGCTGATTTTTGTAGGATAATTGCTGGAAATAATGAGAATTAAGGATGAGATAAGATTGAAATAAATATATAAAAGATTGAAGATTAAGTCACACAAGTAATATTTATTTCGGAAAAAGTGGTAGAAACAGCAAGAAAATCAAATCACAGATGAAAAATGCTTAAGGATATTTTCATGTTGTAGTATATTGTTGATAGTGTGTATTTTGAAACACGGCAAGTTTGGAATTGTAAAAAAAGAAATTTAAATTTTACGTTAAATTTATGGAGAACCCATTTTCTATTTTTCATAAAGTGACAGATTTGGTTTTATTAAGGTAATAATGAATGTCATATCACAAGATAGTATTCCAGTTTATCGATTAATCAATGTGTTACATATTATCCTATAATTAATGTTGTTTTTTACATTGATTGGAATTAGGTTTTAATATACAAAAAATAAATTAAGGGTCGTGTAAAGGTTGTGTAAGCTTAAACAAATGTTTATTGAACAAGGAACAACCAGAGAAGTAGTGATAAAAAGCAATACAGCATTCAAAAAATAAAGATAGTATTTGTTAAAATTTAATAATACATCTTTGGTACACTAAGAGATGGATTACCGTTAGAGGTTAAGATAAAGTTGTGTTATATATTCTCCAAATGTGCCATATAAACAATGTACAAAATGGTTCTGCTGATAATCTTACTATGTAAAGAACCTTAGATATTTTGCAATACATCCAGATGGGGACAAACTTTTAATATCTGACAGCCAATATGGGGATAGAAACAAAAGATCAACAATCGATCTATTGAACTATGTATAGCACATCTGTGGAATAGCATACTTGATAAAAGTGGTAAAACGTACTTCATCGCGTAGTAGAGGAGTGTTGCCAGGCTAATCAGCTTTAAATATTGGCTACGGTAATTCGCAACAGCGACATAATTACCATAGTAACCGAATTTTTTAAGGTCGTCATTACGTCGGTCTCCCATTGTAGTCGTGGTCAACCTCGCGGTCGCCCACTCCCTGCGGCACTAACGTACATTTTTTTAATCATTTCCGACTGTGAATCAGCTCGTAGAACATGTCCAAACCAAGCAATCCTGTTAGAATGGATACAACCTATTATATCAGGACCCTCAAGAAGGTCTCTGATCTCAAAGTTATACCGGGTTCTGTACTCTCCATCGTTTGTCTTAAGTGGACCAAAAATATAGCGTAGGATCTTACGCTCAAATACAAATAAATGCAATTCGTCATTTTGTGTAAGGGTTCCCGTTTGTGACCCATATTTCACAACTGGTCTAATCAATGTCTTGTATAACTTGAGCTTGGTGTTAGTTGATACATACGGTGATCCAAAAAGAGGTTTAATTGAGTAGAAAGTTCAATTATCTGCAGCGATTTGAGCTTTTATATCTGTAAGTATGCTGTTGTTTGAGCATTGATCCCAAATATTTAAAAGATTTACCTCCCTCAATACGTTCATAGCCGCACATCAAATCTTTCTTCTCAGTCTCTCTTGAAACAATCATATGTTTGGTTTTATTGTAGTTAATTTGCAGACCAATTTTCCTAGCACCACTCTCAAGCGACATGAAAGTCTCACTCATATAATAACTTAACTTCGGCCGAGGATGACAACATCATCAGTGTACGCGATCATCTGGTACTGAGTTTATTGACAAGATATTGTTATTAGTCGGTAGTTTCTTTTAACGGCACACATATTCCAAGGCTAAGTTAAAAAGTATAGGAGAGATAGCATCACCTTGTCTTAAGCCGGAGTCGACTTTAAAAAACTTTGATATTTCGTTCTCTACTCGTACACAGCATTGAGAGTTCTGTACTGTCATTTTGCATAGTGCTACCAGCTTACCAGAGATTCCCATTGACAATAGAGCAGACCATAGAGTCTCTCGTTTGAGAGAGTCTTAGACCTGCCTGAAATCAATGAAGAGTTTGTGCACAGGTACGTTGAACTCTCGACACTTTTCCAAAATCATCCTTATCGAGAAAAGTGCATCGGTGGTACCTGGCCACGCTGGAAGCCACACTGATATTCTGCAAACAGTTGTTCAGTAAAAGGATTGATCTTGGCTAGCAAAATGTATAAAAAGATCTTATTTGCTGTGCAGAGTAGAGCGATTCCTCTGTAGTTTGCACATTGTAGGCGATTACCTTTTTTAAGGATTAGTATCAGCATAGCTGAGTTCCTGACCTGTGGCATGATTACAGTCCTCCAGATCATTTGAATAAGTTCAAACAATCTTAAGGATAGAGTTTCACCACCATGTACAATCATTTCGGATGTTATATCGTCGATACCAGGTGCTTTATTGCGTTTTAATTGTGACAGCGCTGCTTCGAATTCCTCTTTGGTTGGTTCATCTACATGTACCTTTGACGCACGAATAAGCTTTATCGCGCTTTAGACATCTAAAAAACATTTGATCGAATCTGGCATGCCGATTTGATCAACAAGCTCGTTGCGTACGGTTTTCATCCCGCAGTCGTGAAGTTGATTCAAAATTTTCTGTCTAACCGATACGTATCAGTATCTATGGATGACTTTTCTGCCGAGTTTAAATAAATTAACGCTGGCTTACCCCAAGGCTCAGTTTTATCACCCACCCTATTTTTAATTTATATCAACGGACAACGAACCTTTGCAAATTGCCAGTAACCCGATAAATAGTTTTGCAAATGATAGTACACTGCACAAACCGTTCGACCTTCTATCCTTAAAGGGAAAAATCCATGATCGTATTAATTCCGCCCGGAGAGACACTGCCATAAATGTAAACGAGGAAGGTTTGTGATTGGGAGGGATTGGTTTGTGCCATCAGTTGGTTGGCATTCACTGTCAAAGTGAAAAAATGCAAATTGACCTCTTTGTCCGTACATCGTACTAATGGAATACTTTACCCGAATCAATAGTCTCGAGTGCCGGCAATCCACAAAGACTTAAAAAAAAAACGTCGACCAACACCTCAAGATGCATGTTGTGGTGGGTCCTTGGTCTTCAAAGGTATATGTATTGTTGTGACACATATTGTAATCCCTATAACACAACACTTTCTATTTAAAAACAGAAGGCAGTCTTGAAGACTGTCGACAGAAGTGAAAACCTAAAACTGTGAAATAGCTGAGTTTTTTGTATCTTCCAATTATTGTAGCATTGCAAATTAGAATTTTTAGAATTTTTAAATTAAAATAATTAAAATCATTCTGCGTTTCACATCCATAAGCATTCCAAGCAACTATTATATACATTTTTACATTTAAAATAATCAAAACATATCATATAAAAAATTTGCGTCTATCAACACCCTTGAAAGCATGTTGTTGATGAGACCTTGTTCTTAAATGGTTTTTATGTGTTATTGTGAAACACATTGTAATTTCTACTATACCAAACACATTATATTTCAAAATCAAAGTTATTATCAAAGAATTTTCCATAACTAAGACTATAGGACGCTATCGTTGATTGAAAAAACTTTATCCGCCAGAACCCCTAAGATATCACTTTGGCTAGTGATATCTCACTGCTATTGCCAGTGGTATACGATATCTCAAGTTAACTCTTATGCCAATAGCAGGGATTAAAGTACGCGGGGTTGTCACACCCATAGATCAACAAGTTTAAATTTTACAAATCTTCCTACGGCAAGCTAAGAATTAAATTCATTGGTATTAATGCATTGTTACCGTTTGCAAATCAATATCGGCTGAGTGCCACCATTTTTAACAAGTTTATTCATCATGATTGCCATTCATGTTTAATCATACATAAGCTGTGCTTCGTTGGGAAAATTTCTCAAGTGGATCGGAAAAAAACATGAACTGCGAATTTTTTAGCGAAAATTGGTAAGTCGGTTAATTTAATATATCTTTTTTTTTTTTTTTTTTAATAAAATGTGTTGTGTAATAGGGTTTAGAATATGTGTCACAACAACACATAAATACCTTTTAAGACCTAGGTCTAGACCTGGGTCCCACAACAACTGGCGTTCTGAGGTGTAGATTAACGCTTTTTTTAAACATCTGTGGGTTGAAGCCACCTGAGACTAAGTGTTCCGGCAAACTATTCCATTTGTACGCAGTTCGGACAAAGAAGTCTCTCTGCGATCTGCCAGTATGACAGCGCGGTATCTAAATTAAAACCAAGTTTTAAATTTCAAAAAAAAATTTTATTCATAAGTTATACGCCTTCAAAGTTTTTGATGGCTTCGTGTTTATATTTCGATATCTCTTGATGGAACAAATGAAATTTAGTTTTAGTACAGTGAAAACTCTAAGATTGGTTTATATTTTATAGAAAAAATTATATAATTAAAAAAATTAAATTTTGGGTCATAAAAATCGCCATTAGCAATAAACAAATAGGAAAATCAAGGACTTCTCAACGCTGCAGATGATTTTACATTATTGTGTATTCAACAACATATAATCAAGATGATAATTATGAAAACAAAAAAAATATTCTGTTTTTTTTTTAATAAAATGTGTTGTGTATTAGGAATTACAATATGTATCACACTAACACATAAAAACCTTTTAAACGATGGTCCCACAACAACATACGTTTAAAGGTGTTGATGGATGTAAATCTTTCTTTTGTTGTTTTTTTATATTTTTTGTTAAAGAATGAATAACTAAACAAAAAATCCTATCACTGACAAAATATGACATAGGCCAATATTTTATGATAGAATAGAGAAAATAAAAGTAAATTAAAAAGTAAATAGCAAATTTTTACAAAAATTTGCTGAAACAAAACAAAAACGTAGTTGCCAATAATCCAGCCGGTTGCATGTTCCTTGATCCTGTGACGTACCGTCTTTCTTAAAGATCAAAGCCCTCACATAGTTATTTGAAGGTTCGTTTCCTTAAGAAAGCAATAGCGTCTCATCATGAAGGATTATTTCACAGCTAAGATTGAGGGTCCGTTGACTGAAATCAGTTCATCCACCACCACCCCTAAGATGTCACCTTGGCTAGTGATATCTCACTGCTATCGCCAGTAGTATGTGATATCTCACGTTAAGTCGTAGGTCAATAGCAGGGACTGGAGTACGCGGGGTTGTCACACCCGTAGATCAAAAATAAAAAAAAAATTTCAAAACAATCAAAACTGATCCCTCCATGCGAACTTTAATGGTTATGTTATGAAAATAGTTGTTAGGTATGCAAGCGCCCCATTTTTACAAAGAAAATATGATATTTACATTCTCCTAGTATTTATTTTCTCTTCTTAGTAAAATTTTACAATTATTCGTTTTTCATCAGATGAAAAAACTTTACAGGATAAGTCGTTTTCTTCATCTGAGGATTCTTTTTGCCACGACTGCAAGTTTTTAGTGTCTATTTCTCCAGCCTGACATATGTGCCAGGCTGCTTATCTGAATTGTTCCTCTAGATGAACTCGCGGCGCTGATTCAAAATCTGCTGTCAGGCTGTGTCAGGCTGCTCTTTTTAACGTAGTTTCGGTGTCAGGCTGCCGAAATACATTTCTCCGGCCTGACACCATTTCTCCAGCCTGACATCGTGTTTTCACTCCAAAACGCATTATTTTTTATTGGCAATACGTTTTTTGTACAAATTTACAAAAAACATGTTAGCCTGACACCTGCCTGACACAGCCTGACAATCTTAAAAAAATTAATATTTTAAACTTTGAACGATTTTCTATCATTACATACGGGCACGTTTACACTCATTTGAAAAATACATACAAAGGCAAGCATCAAAATGTACATTTAACAAACAGTCCGTACAAACGCTAAATCGCTGATTGTTGAATGTGCATTTCGATGCTTGCCTTTGCATGTGTTTTTCAAATGACGATTGATCGCTTGCTTGATAGTTTTTCAGTGAAACTTAATGATTATCAGCGCGATATTTTAAAAGATCATATCAATAGATTATTGAGTACATCTCAGCTGAATTTTATTTTGATGTTTACTTTTTCATTTAAATAGAAAATAGTAACAAAATAAAGTGAATGTTAAACAATGGCAAGAACGAAACCGAAAGCACACACACTCAGTATTCGCGTTAGAAGTAAAAGCATGTAAGTTTTCTTTCACAAGTGGAGACGATTTCAACGAACTTGTACCATATATAAATTAAACTTATCCATTTTATCGCATAAAGTTGTATTTACACACATCTTTTTTAAAAGAAGAAAAAACAGAATAAAGAAAAAGATACGTAAATACATGTGTTCGAATAAGACAAAACAATCACTTTTTTTTTTAAAAAAAGATGTCAATCGTGTCTATTTCGCTAATTTTTATACCGATGTTACCCGAAAAGATAAAATGTTTGTCTTTTAAAACGAAAAATAAACTTTTTAGACATGTGTTAGTTAAAATAATTATACACACAATGATACTTTTCTTAAATTAATTTTGTTTCTCGATAGTTATGATTCTAAAAAAAATAGATCAAACAAAAACTTATTTTATTTTACACAAAATTAAACAAAAAATTTCGAAATTCTATTTAATAAAATAAAATTTGTTAGGTTAAGGGCACTTTATTATTTCTTTTCGGATAACATCGGTATAAAAATTAGCGAAATAGACACGATGGACATCTTTTTTAGCAAAAAGTGATTATATTTTCTTATTATTCTCGTCTCGTCTATCCTCGTCTTATTCGCACGCAGGCGTTTACATATATTTTGCTTTTGTCTGTTTTTTCGTCTTTTAAAAAAGATATGTGTACGCGATCAATAATTCGACGAATAACGGCAGCGTAAACAAAAATATTTATGATTGTGTTTGTGTATCGAACATGTTAAATCGTGAAATCGAAGATCAGCAAATGTTTTGTTTTGACTTCATCAGAAGAGTTAAATTATTCATTCTATGCACAATGCATACCAGGAAACTAGGATCAAACGGGCAAAAGCCAATCGATACAAAGCCAGGTTAGTAAAATTAATTTAATTTTATCGAATACAAAGTTCAATGAAACGATTTGGTGCTTCGATGATCAAAACAATTCGCTTTTTGCTTTTTGTGTAGACGATGATTCTAGCACGCAAACAAAGAATGAACGAAAAAGCATTGCTTAGCCTCTTGAATCCGGCAAAGGAAGAAAATTGCGATCAGATGTGTCAAAGCCAATCGATACAAAGCCAGGTTAGTAAAATTCATTTCATTTGACTGAATTCGAAATTCAATGCTCAATTGTGATTTCGGACATACGATTTGGTGCAAAAAAAAATAAATAAAAAGAAATGCAGACTATGATTCATGCATGCAAACAAAAAACAAAGGCATAAACGAAGATTGAGCTGTAGTGGAAAATTCTATGGAAAAACACAAGCAAAATTTTAAATGTTTGTATTTAGAAAAGTGTATAACCTTCGACATATTTTTTTATAAATATGTAATTTGTTTAAATAGGCATAGAGATAACAATTGCTCACTGCGAAATATGGCGATATCTTTTTTTTTTTAAGGCGTTCATGCTCCATATTGGAGCGTGGCCAGGCTAATCAGCTATGAATATTCACCACGGTCATTCGTAACAGCGACATAATTACCATGGCAGCCGATTTTTTTAAGGTCGTTTATTACGTCAGTCTCCCATTGTAGTCGTGGTCTACCTCGCGGTCGCCCACTCCCTGGGGTACTAACGTACATTTTTCTAATCATCCCAGACTGTGAATCGGCTCGTAGAACATGCCCAAACCAAGCAACCAAGCATTATATCAGGACCCTCAAGAAGGTCTCTGATCTCAAAGTTATACTGGGTTCTATACTCTCCATCGTCTGTCTTAAGTGGACCAAAAATGTAACTAGGATCTTACGCACAAATACAGATAAATGCGATTCGTCATTTTGTGTAAGGGTCCAGGTTTGTGATCCATACATCACAACCGGTCTAATCAATGTTTTGTATAACTTGAGCTTGGTGTTAGTTGATACATACGGTGACCCAAGGAGAGGTTTAATTGAGTAGAAAGTTCGATTACCTGCAGCGATTCGAGCTTTAATATCTGTAAGTATGCTGTTGTTTGAGTCAAGCATTGATCCCAAATATCTAAAAGATTCAACTCCCTCAATTCGTTCATCACCGCACATCAAATCTTTCTTCTCAGCCTCTCTTGAAACATTCATATGTTTGGTTTTATTGTAGTTAATTTGAAGACCAATTTTTCTAGCATCACTCTCAAGCGACTTGAAAGTCTCACTCATGACAGCTTCACTTCGGCCGAGGATAACAACATCATCAGCGTGAGCAATCATCTGTACTGAGTTTATTGACAAAATATTGTTATTAGTCGGTAGTTTCTTTTGACGGCACACATATTCCAAGGCTAGATTAAAAAGGATAGGAGAGATAGCATTAATTGTATTAAACCGCAGTCGACTTTAAAAAACTTTGATATTTCGTTCTCAAGTCGTACACAGCATTAAGAGTTCTGTACTGTCATTTTGCATAGTGATACCAGTTTATCACGAATTCTCATTGACACCAGAGCAGACCATAGAGTCTCTCATTCGAGAGAGTCGTAGTCTGCCTGAAATCAATGAAGAGTTGGTGCACAGGTATGTTGAACTCTTGGCACTTTTCCAAAATCATCCTACCTGGTAGTACCTCGGCCCCGCCGGAAACCACACTGATATTCTCCAAACAGTTGTTCAGCAAAAGGATTGATTTTGGATAGCAAAATGTAGGAAAAGATCTTATATGCTGTGCAAAGGAGAGCGATTCCTCTGTAGTTTGCACATTGTAGGCGATTACCTTTTTTATGGATTGGTATCAGCATAGCTGTGTTCCAGTCCTGTGGCATGGTTTCAGTCCTCCAGATCATTTAAACAAGCTCAAACAAACTTAAGGATAGAGTTTATGACGATATCGAACACCTAATTTTTATCAGGATGTAACATATGTATGACTAATCTAATTAACATACAATACATATGTTATTCTTCCCATTAAATTAACTTAAATAATTAAGCAAGTCATCAACCAAAACAAATAACAAATAATAATCAAAAAACTAAGCTCAGATATCTAAATTCTCATAATGTATTTTAAATGATGTAATTTAACTTATATAAAATTATATTAAATTTGATGAATACAACCTAAAAATATTACAAAATGAAACAACATTAAATTTACGAAAATAAATATAATTTCCGCTGAATAAGGTAGATATATTTATTTCATATATAATTGACCGATATTACCTTTTTATAATAGATCGATCGTTAATTGGATGATCGATTAATTTATTAAAATGAATATAAACCTGGGAGGGGATTTTTATAGAATATAGCGGCGAAATCATATACCAATTAGGAGGTCCACACCAAAACGCTACATTTCCATTATTACATTTTTCCAACGCAGTTCAAGAAAATTTGATTATGTCATTACACTGATTACATTATGTCTAAAGCAAGCTCTATTCTACAAAGGGGAAAAACAGTTCTAATTTTACAAATATCGTCATCAGCAGTGCTCAGATGAAATCAGCGGCATAATGTCTCAAACTTATTCTTACCCCCGTTCCACTCGGCAATCGGCTGCCGCAACCAGTGAAACGGTAAAGATCCCGCGCTGTCATACTGGCAGATCGCAGAGAGACTTCTTTGTCCGAACTGCGTACAAATGGAATAGTTTGCCGGAACACTTAGTCTCAGGTGGCTTCAACCCACAGATGTTTAAAAAAAGCGTGAATCTACACCTCAGAACGTTAGTTGTTGTGGGACCCAGGTCTAGACCTAGGTCTTAAAAGGTATTTATGTGTTGTTGTGACACATATTCTAAACCCTATTACACAACACATTTTATTAAAAAAAAAAAAAAAAAAATTTAAGCATAGATAAATTTTTGAGTTTTCGACCGAATTCAGAAATTGGAGCCGATCTAAGTACACAATTTGTTTTTTAAAGAAAATGGAAATGTAGCGTTTTGGTGTGGACCTCCACAATTGTACTATAAATTAAATGAAAATTGCAATCAAAAATCAATCAATAAACTTATCCTAAAGTTTAAAGTTTAGTTTTATTTAAACCTTTTACTGAAACAAAGTCTGCCCAATAGGCCTTAGTCTACAGGTTTAGCATGGGGTTCCCCCAGCATAAAGACTCTCTTTCCATCATATACTAAATAGAAATCAAGGGGACATCACATCAAGGCAGATCAACCAGATACGTCCACCAAAAGGACATCATACCAAGCTGACCGATTGAGACATACTGTAAAGCTAGGTTGGAGCAGAAAATTATCGCCATTAATTTGGTTTGCGTTAAAAATACCGTGCGTTTGGCCGTGGAAAAGAGCCGATCCCCGCACGTACGATATTGGTTGTGAAGGAAAATGTACAGATAATGGCTGTGCCGCTCTTGTGCGATGCATATCGGATGACTCAAATGTACACATAATTCCATAACAAACATCGACGAAAATTACGCACATAACTCCAAATTTAAACGTAGAATTCAGCCAACGAGGCGCTATTCGAGGAAATGCTAAAGCATAAATCAGCATATTTGGTCCGGAATGAGTTAGCAGAAAAACTGATGGATCAAGACGATTTCGAGCCACCCATTCTTCCGAATGACAATGCATTTCGTATTAACAAGCACAAAAAACAAACGCCAAAGGACAATGCAGTCTAAAAAGACAGTCTAAAAAGTTTATTTTTCGTTTTAAAAGACAAACATTTTATCTTTTCGGGTAACATCGGTATAAAAATTAGCGAAATAGACACGATTGACATCTTTTTTAAAAAAAAAAGTGATTGTTTTGTCTTATTCGAACACATGTATTTACGTATCTTTTTCTTTATTCTGTTTTTTCTTCTTTTAAAAAAGATGTGTGTAAATACAACTTTATGCGATAAAATGGATAAGTTTAATTTATATATGGTACAAGTTCGTTGAAATCGTCTCCACTTGTGAAAGAAAACTTACATGCTTTTACTTCTAACGCAAATACTGAGTGTGGGTGCTTTCGGTTTCGTTCTTGCCATTGTTTAACATTCACTTTATTTTGTTACTATTTTCTATTTAAATGAAAAAGTAAACATCAAAATAAAATTCAGCTGAGATGTACTCAATAATCTATAGATATGATCTTTTAAAATATCGCGCTGATAATCATTAAGTTTCACTGAAAAACTATCAAGCAAGCGATCAATCGTCATTTGAAAAACACATGCAAGGGCAAGCATCGAAATGCACATTCAACAATCAGCGATTTAGCGTTTGTACGGACTGTTTGTTAAATGTACATTTTGATGCTTGCCTTTGTATGTATTTTTCAAATGAGTGTAAACGTGCCCGTATGTAATGATAGAAAATCGTTCAAAGTTTAAAATATTAATTTTTTTAAGATTGTCAGGCTGTGTCAGGCAGGTGTCAGGCTAACATGTTTTTTGTAAATTTGTACAAAAAACGTATTGCCAATAAAAAATAATGCGTTTTGGAGTGAAAACACGATGTCAGGCTGGAGAAATGGTGTCAGGCCGGAGAAATGTATTTCGGCAGCCTGACACCGAAACTACGTTAAAAAGGGCAGCCTGACACAGCCTGACAGCAGATTTCGAATCAGCGCCGCGAGTTCATCTAGAGGAACAATTCAGATAAGCAGCCTGGCACATATGTCAGGCTGGAGAAATAGACACAGTTTTTATTGAACGTCATGTTTTTCTTGTCGACAAAAGTCAAATTCTTTAGACTTGGATGATAAAATGCCACGTTTTTAATGAATGTCATGTTTTTCTTGTGGACAAAAGTCAAATTCTTTAGACTTGGATGAATAAAATTTTTTTTTGAAATTTAAAACTTGGTATTAATTTTAGATATATTAAATTAACCGACTTACTAATTTTCGCTAAAAAATTCACAGCTCGTGTTTTTCCCGATCCACTTGAGAAATTTTCACTCATAGTATTTGTGCGAATTCCGTCTCGTAATTTTGAGCTTTAAATCGATATAATCGATGTTATCAACTATCTTCACTTAATTATAGAAACATGTAACATCATCTCGAGCACGACCAACCGCATATTCTTTTTCTTACAGAAACACAAGTTTCTGAAAACTATCCCTATAACACTAAATCCCAAATATAGGCTTGAATCAGCTTTTAAACTTTATCAAGATGTATGTGCATACATTCATGAGAGTGTTGCATATAAACGCTTTCCAAATTATGAAGTACATGGTGATGGCTACAGCACAGTAGTATTAAAGGTTTGTCCACCTGAAATTTCTTTTTTCACAATAGCTCTATACCGGTCCCCAAACAAACATAATCCCATCGTTGTCGACGAAATTAGAGCACAATTTCAAAGTTGTGAGGTTATCGTTACCGGTGACTTCAACGTCCACAACAAATCGTGACTAGAATTTTCCAAAATGACCGACGACGACAACAATGGAAGGCAGGCAGAAATATTTGCTGCATCGCACGAGCTGACGCAGATTGTAAAAAGCCCAACTTTCACTCCATGTAATGGCGGTGATAATAGTTTTCTCTTAGACCTTTATCTCACATCTATGCCAGATATTACGAGTGTCGATGTCGATAAGGGTAGTATTGGAAATTCTGACCATTTTCTAATCACATCAATTATCAAAACTGATTTGCTACAAACTAGAGTTCCCTAATCCCGTAAAATATTTCACTTTTCAAAAATGGACACCAAAGGTCTCCGAAGTTTTTTTCAAGGTTTCCCTTTTGATCGTCATTGTTTTTATACTGACAATGTAAATGTTTCTGCTCGAAACTTTACTGAAACCATTCAATTCGGTATTAACAAATTCGTTCCCTTTTCAATAATGAAACCCCAACAAAAAAATTTGTTTTCAAAAGCAGCTAAATTGGCTCTTCGAAACAAACGTAGATTATTTAATACTTGGATTCATAAAAAGAACTCTGTTAATCGATCCCAATATTTAAAAGCTAATAAAATATCAAACCAGATAATTGAAAACGAAAAAACAGAGATTGACAGAGCGAAAGCGGCAAAATTTTCGAGTAGGTCAATTTCTGACAAAAGTTTTTACAGTGCCATTAATTCTTTAAATTGTGGTACTAAATCTTCTATCCCTCCTATCATTGATGGTGACTCAATCATTACTGACCCTGCAAGAAAAGCTACATTGTTCGCGGAACGCATTGCTTCAAATTCAACAGTTTTAGAAACTCCTAAAGAAATACCCCAAATCCAGTCTTCAGGAGTTAATATGAAACAATTACATTTCAAACCCAAAATTGTCAAAAAACTTTTAAGGGCGTCAAACAACAACAAAGCTTCTGGTCTGGACAACATTCCTCCTGTTATTCTAAAAACATTTTCAAAAGAACTTGCACCAACCCTCACCAAGATATTTTATAAATCCTATAAATCAGGTATTTATCCGTCCTGCTGGAAGTTGGCCAATGTCCAGCCTGTCCCAAAAAAAGGTACGAAATGTGATATTTCAAATTATAGACCAATAGCCTTACTCCCAGTCATGTCTAAAATGTACGAGCACTATATTAACTCACACATATCCAAATTTTTGGAAGACAACCATTTGATATCTGACAGCCAATACGGTTTTAGAAACAAAAGATCAAACGTACGTGATCGCATTAGACATCTCAAAAGCATTTGATCGAATTTGGCATGCCAACTTGATCAACAAGCTCGTTGCGTACGGTTTTCATCCCGCAGTCGTGAAGTTGATTCCAAATCTTCTGTCTAACCGATACATCTCGGTATCTATAGATGGCTTTTCTTCTGAGTCTTAATTAATAACCGCTGGTGCACCCCAAGGCTCAGTTTTATCTCCCACTTTATTTTTAATTTATGTCAACGAACTGTTGCAAATCACCTAATAAATAGTTTTGCAGATGATAGTACACTGCACAAGTCATACGTCCCCCTATCTTCAACGGGTAAAATGCATGAACGAATAAATCCCGTCTGGAGATACGCTGCCATAAATGTAAATGAGGATCTAAAAAAAAGTCGCCGATTGGGGTGACAAAAATTTGGTCAATTTTAATTCCACCAAAACACAGCTATTGATTGTTTCCAGATCAAAGACCGAGCTTCCCAACGATATTTCAATTAATATGTGTGACAACCAAATAGACGAATGTGAAAGCAGTCGTTTATTGGGAGTCACGATATCCAATGACTTACTCTGAAACGATCATATAATCGCCATGGCAAAGAACGCGTCAAGAAAACTCGGCCTCCTCAATAGATGTAAAAAATATTTTACTTCGCAACAATTACTCCACATTTATAAGTCCTATATTCGTCCCTGTATGGAGTAAGTATTGTTGTCAAGTTTGGGGCGCTGCATCTGTTACTAGCCTGGCTCTTTTGACTCTGTTCAAAAGCGTGCTATACGAATTGTTGGCGATCGAGATTTAACATTAGATCTTGATTCCCTACAACATCATCGCACTGTTGCTGACCTCGTTGTTTTTTATAAATATCGTCACCAGCAGTGCTCGGATGAAATCAGGTCCATAATGCCTCAGACATATGTTTTTTCCTGTTTTACTCGTCAATCGGTTTGTGCGGGCGGTCGGACTGTCGAGATTACTCACTGTTATAGTAATAGAATGTAAAGGGATTTCTTTGTGCGTACATCGTACACATGGAATGCTTTGCCCGAATCAATAGTCTCGAGTACCTTCGATTCACAAAGATTTAAAAAAAGTGTCCACCTGTACCTCAAGACGCATGTTGTTGTGGGACCTACGTCTTAAAAAGTATCTATGTGTTGTTGTGACACATTTTGTAGTAGGCACAACACTTCTTTTTAAAAAAAAAAAAAAAAATGTATTACATACCATTGCAAGCAAACAACATATTTGGTGTAGCTGATAAAATTTGTAACATCATGATGTGTTAAATTTCAATACATATAATTTAAATATACAAATGTAATTGTTTCAGATTATATACTTTCATTTTTCAATTTCATAAAATTATGTTCAACAAAAATGACATTGATCAAAGCAAACTAACCATATAAAACGATATTTAAATAAAAACCAAATAAAATGGATGTAGGGATCAATTTTTATTGTTTTGTAAACTTTATTATTTTTGATCTACGGGTGTGACAACCCCGCGTACTCCAGTCTCTGCTATTGACATATGAGTTAACGGGAGATATCACATACCACTGGCAATAGCAGTGAGATATCACTAGTCAAGGTGACATCTTAGGTGTGGTGGCGGATGAACTGTATTCAGTCAACGGTAGCACCCTCAATCTTAGCTGTAAAATAATACTTGATGATGAGACGCTATTGCTTCCTCGGAGAAACGAGCTTTCATATAACTATGTGTGAACTTTTGTCATGGGCTTTAATCATTAAGACACTGCGTCAAAGGATCAAGGAATATGCCACCGACTTATTATTTTGTAAAGTTTGCTATTTACTTTTATTTTCTCTATTCTATCATAAAATATTGGCCTATGTCATATTTTGTCAGTGATGAGATTTATTGTTTAGTTATCCATTCTTTAACAAAAAATTAAAAAAAAAAAGATTTACGTCCATCAACACCTTTGGTCTTAAAAGGTTTTTTATGTGTTGTTGTGATATATATTGTAATTTCTACTACACAACATATTTTATTAAAAAAAAAAATAATAAGTATCAACATGTATGCAAAATCCCTTAAGATAATTATATGGGCCCGGAGGTGCAGTTTTTGAAAAAAAAATTTAACAGATGCAGAAACAGATACCTTAGTGTACACAACAGCTTCTAAAAGTTTCATGATAATTGGATGAATGGTGTATTGATGCATAAAGGACAAACAGACATGCTTTCAATTTTATATATATAGATTCAACATTTATTTAGCATGATGATTCGAATGCTTGATGACTCGAATTATGCTTGATGACTCGAATTTATAATTTTTTCCCCATGCAAAATCTCACAACGTCTTCAATCTTTTGTAATGAGGATGTCAAATCATATTGAAAGAGAAATACATACTCAAAGAGTAGTTTTTTTTTCTTTATTTAATATCACGGGAATGAAATTGTGGTGAATAATGATGGGAAAACCATTATTTTATTATTTTTAGCACTGCCTGCCCAAAAAATTATTAATTTTCTTGTTAATATTGAAATAAAAATAATTTGAACGAAACGGAAAAAGACAGTAGCAATAACTTTAAAAGCTGCATAAACGATCAATATTTTAAAATTCGTAAAAAGAAATTTTTATGATTTCTATGAATTATTCATGAATTGACAGTATTCATGAAAAACAGTAATTTTAATGGTATTTAATAAAAATAAAAAAAAACAATAAAAAATGTACAATTCCAGGAATTGAGCTCTCGACCTATAGCACCTCAGTCGATGGCGATATCCATATTGCAATTTGAAACGTTACAACCGAATAGAGGTATTTTATATTTAAACACATATGCGTGATGATACTCGGATATATAAATGTTTTCCCATAGAAAATCGCACAGCACGACTAAAGAAGTTATCACTTCAAAAAAATATAATTCGGTAAACAGAAAAATATTTTCAACTTTATTGGCAGATTTGTTATACCTATTCACTTTGATTTTTACTTATTATGGTTAGTGAAAGCCGAAGTTTTACGTCTAGATCATGGTAAGTGGGTTACACTAAAAGAATTAGGTTGGAGTAGTTGATAGGGGCAGAGTAAATACTGATTATACTTAATGATTCAACATCATGGCGAATCACGTCTTACTAGAATATCTTTTAAATACAACAGGAAAAACATGAAGGTGCTGGAGTCTTGAAGCACTGAGATATCAAGACTTCAGTCTGTGTTAATGATCTTTATATAGTTTTCGGCAAAAAGCTTTTATGAGGACATTGTTTTTATTTTTGGGCATGTATATTAAACATAAAACTCTTTGTAGAAGTACAAGTATTTTATCTGTTTTTAGAAATTAATTACTTAACCAACACGAACCATCAATTAAAATTATAATATATCATAAATGAAGATAATTAAGAAAAAGACGCAAATTGCTAAAAAAGTTCTCCATTTAACGTTCAGCAATTTTAATTTTTCAAAAACAAACGACCTACTTTTACCTACGAAAACTTCTCAAAAAAAACGTTTATTGTTTAGGTAAATGCTTCTTTTCAAAAATTACAACTGGCTTGAGCTGATGTTTTAAAAACCAGCTACTCCTTGATTGACCCAGAAAACCGTTTCCTTTGGCGAAATTTTTCTTTTCGATAATCACAATTTTTAAAAAAAACGACATTAAATATGCCGTAAATAATAAATATATAGCCAACCTGATAGTTGCCAACCTAACTGTTTGTATATTTTCTGTATAAATGTTACTATTATTAAATGGTGACACAAAAAATTGCTCAAAAACCGTCTCTCTAATAATTACAACTTTTCTTAAAATACGACAAGTAATCTGCAACAATATGATATTTTCCAACTGTTTCTACCAATATCTGAGGCTGGATCTGAGGCTGGATAGAACGATATTTCATGTCCAATTTAATATACAATTACATATCATACAAATAACTAATTGTATTTGTCAAATGTTTCTAATCGAAAATGTTTTTCATTTATGTTTGTCAAAAAATTGGGTAACAAAATGTATAAAATTGATTCTTTTGACACAGTTAACGATTTTTTTTACACACTTGTAATATAATAATCAAGGTCTTGGTTTTCTAAACAAATGACGACCATTAAGAAAATAAAAGTTTTGAAAGCAAAAAATTTGCAAATTCGGTTTTTTATAGACACACTTAATGATTTTTTGACACAGTTATAGTACAGTTATCGAACCTGGCGACTCCAACTATGTCGTCTTAAAATTTAATTTCTTCGTCAAATTATGGACTGTATATCAAAGTTTTGAATAAAAACTACACCACAATTAATTAAAAACAACTAAAATCATTTATTTTACATAATAAACACTCAACAAAAAAATGGGAAACTAAAATTTAATTTTTTATTTCTATCGTTGTTATGTTACTCCATCTTCCACTAAAACATAACTAACTAACAATTTTGAAAATTACATCTTCTCTTATTAATGTTTTCGTTAAGCAAGATCGTTTCTTATTCGGTTTGAAAGATCGTGATTGATATAGTTTACAAACAAAAAATCGTTAAATAAATACAATGGAATATGAAATTTTGTTTTTCTAAAGTTTTACATTCTAGGCTACAAAAATAGCTGGTTTTTTTTTAAATGTAAAATTATTCTTTTTGTTTTATTAATTGATTACATTACTTAACATCCTCCCCGCGTTGAAGGAGTATGCTCTTTCAACAGTTCTAGATTTAATAATATAACGATCATATGCTTTCTCTCTGTTTTAAGAAACACAATGAGAAATAATAAAAATTAAATAAGTTTTGTTTCATTATACATATTAATATTAAAAGTTCTTATACTAACAAAATTCAATATTTTACATTTTACATATTAACCTTTTAATAGGATATCAAGTACATATGACATTTAAATTCAAATTTATAACATTTACATTCTTGCAATAACAATGCAACTTAACTAATATATATAAAGTTGAAATGTGAATTCATAACTAATTTTGTTTTTTTTGTTCTTTTATGAAATATGGATTTTAAAACTATACCAATTAAAATACTATTGACTATTCAAACGGTAATCTGGCTAGCTTAGTCACTGATCTTTCTAACAAACCTCGATGTGTTTTTAGAACGGCAACCCTAACACTGTTATCTTTGCCTATTATTGTTTTGACCACCCTACCTAATAACCATTTCTGACTTGGTAAATTGTCATCGTGTATAAGTACTAAATCATTTTGTTTCAAATCACGCTGTTTTTCTCTCCATTTAGATTTTTGTTGCAACGTGTGCAAGTAATCTTTAGAAAATTGTTTCCATAACTGTTGTGTCAACCGAGTAACCTTTCTCCAATATGATAATCTATTACTATTAATTTTGGTCATATCAGGTTCTATAATGCTATTTATAGGTCCTCCGGTCAAAAAATGACCAGGAGTAAGAGGTTCAAAATCGTTTGGGTCTGCAGACATTTGATAGAGGGGTCTTGAATTGAGAACTCCTTCTACTTCTGCAGTTATTGTTATCAATTGTTCTATAGTCAAACTAGCACTATCGATGCTACGTTTAAAATGAGACTTAAACATTTTAACCGCAGACTCCCACAGACCACCGAAATGTGGAGAACGGGGTGGTATGAAATTCCATTCAATTTCATCATGAGAGCAAAAGTTGATTATATCGTTGCCATAAGATGGAGAATTTTTAGCTAATTCCTTAAAATAATTATTTGCTCCAACGAAATTCCCTGCATTGTCACTCCATATTATTTTACATTTACCACGTCTGGCAAAAAACCTTTTAAGACACGCAATAAACGTCTCACTGGTAGCATCTTCTACAACTTCCAAATGTATTGCTTTAGTGACAAAGCAAATAAATACACACACATAGACTTTATGAAGTGTATCCTTCCGCTGATTTTTATACCTTACTGAAAAAAGTCCACAAAAATCAACACCAGAAATATTGAATGGTCTACAGGGTTCTACTCTGTCTGTGGGTAGACTTCCCATTATTTGATTCAATAATATAGGTTTACTTTTGAAACAAATTATACATTGATGTACAACCCGTTTTGCTATATTTCTAGCATTCAATGGCCAGAATTTTTGTCTAACAAACGAAATCGTTGATTGTATTCCACTATGTAAATTTTTCAAATGTGTACTACGAAAAATCAATTCTGTAAAATGATTATGAGACGGCAAGACATATTGATGTTTTTTATCAAACTCTAATGAACTATTATGAAGCCGTCCTCCTACTCTAATCAAACCATCACTATCTATAAAGGGAGATAAACTTAGAAGTTTACTTTTTCTTGAAACAGCGTTACCCTTTTCTAATTCGACGAATTCAGGACGAAATTCTGAACGTTGAACTATGCGTATCAAAATTTTCATAGCCATATCTAACTCCACAACTGTAAGTGGACCATAATTTCTATCAGTTTTAGTTTTAATCTTTGAATTTAATTTCCAACGAACAACATAACCAATGATTCTTTTAATTTTAGTCAGTGAGCTGAAGTTTTCAATATTTATAACATTTTCATGATTAAAAGTACTAAATGTTAACGGTTTATTTTTGCATTCAAGAATTTTTGAAATATCATTTATTTCTATAATCCTTGTTGGCCATTCTACCTCAGGCTTTTTTAGAAAATCTGGCCCTTCAAACCAAAGCTTATTTCCTAATAATTCACTCGCAAAGACTCCTCTTGATACTAAATCAGCAGGATTTTCTTTTCCTTTAACATGTTTCCACTCCATTTCCTTTGTGTTCTCTTGAATTTCGCTAACACGATTTCCTACATAGATTTTCAGTTGATAAGGAGCTATTTTTATCCATTGCAACGTAATAGTTGAGTCGCTCCATAAAACTATTCTATTGACTTTTAAATTCAAAGAGGACATAACCTTCTCAACTAAATTTGATAATAATAATGCGGCATTCAGTTCAAGTTTAGGTAGGGAAACAACTTTCAACGGTGCTACTCTAGACTTACTACATAGCAGTCTTACAGTATAATTTCCATTTGTACTTGTACCTTTTAAATAAACACATGCGCCATAAGCAACCTGAGATGCATCAGCAAAGCCATGTATTTCTATAGAACCGTTGTTATCTGGAATGACGCATCTATCAATGTCTAACTCATGTATTTTAATTAGATCGTTTCTATATTTCAACCAGAATTGTGCTAAGTTTTCAGGCAGCTCTTGATCCCATTCAACTTTGGCTATCCAAAGCTGTTGTATAAGCAATTTTGCCTTTACTACCATCGGTGCCAAGAGCCCTAAAGGATCAAATATTTTACAAATATCTGAAACAACATTACGTTTTGTTAGTTTCTTGGTGTTACCATTAATTGACTCGAGATTAAATTTGAAAATATCAGTTTTCGAATTCCAAATAAGACCTAATGTCTTAATGGTCTCATTAGTTTGTGAAACATCTGCAATATCCTCCTTAGGAATTTGAGATAAAAATTTATTTGAGTTCGAGCTCCACTTATGTAATTTCATACCTGCACCAGACAACATTTGGGTTAATTGATGATATGCTTTGATTGCATAATTTACATCATTACAGCCACTTAGCACGTCATCGACGTAACAATCTCTAAATACTATTTTTGAGGCTATTGGATATTCTAAGCTACTATTTGTACTTAATTGTTTTATAACTTTGGTAGCCAAATAAGGCGCCGACGAAGTGCCATATGTAACAGTTTTTAGCTCAAAAATTTCTAAAGGCATGGTTTGGCTCTCACGCCAAAAGATCTTTTGATATCGCGTATCATTATCATCAATTAGCACTTGTCTATACATTTTAGCGATATCTGACGTAAACACTATTGAATACGTACGAAATCGAAGTACAATTGATAATAAATCATCCTGTACGACAGGACCAACCATTAACCGTTCATTTAATGAAATATTATTTGAAGTTTTTGCCGACGCATCAAAAACTACACGACATTTCGTTGTCGTGCTAGACGGTTTTAGCACAGCATGATGCGGCAAAAAATATTCTTCTGATGGACTACACTTGGAATCATTACATTTCTTCATATGGCCTAAGCTTATGTATTCTCGCATAAACTCCACATACTGATTCCGGAGTTCTACATTCTTTTGTAATTTAGCTTCTAAATAGTTGAATCGTTTTAAAGCCATTTTTCTTGAATCACCCAGTTCATTGACATTGTCTTTAAATGGCAACTTAACAACAAATCTTCCATCATTTTGTCTTCTATATGTTTTTTCAAAAAACGTTTCACAATATTCTTCTTCTTTTGACATATGATTTTCAATTGAGTTCAATGAATCAAATTCCCAAAATTTACTTAACTGCGAATCTAATTGAGAATTCGAAATTATGTTACTTTTTTCATCGCTAAAATTATGATTCTCTTCTTCGTTTTTGCTTACTTCTGCTAAATAAAAATTACGCGACTCTATTTTTCCTCCAACTACATAACCAAAAACAGTTGACTCTAATACTGGTAAATCTTTATTCAGTATTATTCCTTTATGTTCCAAAGTATTATAAAATATCTCCGCTCCTATAAGTATATCTACAGAAGAAGGGATATTAAAATCAGGGTCTGCTAAATCAATATTACTAGGTAACGACCACTTTGAAATATTTATTGGAAGGGAAGGCAATCTGGTACTTATTTGAGGAATTACCATAAGTTCTAATTGCTTGTTATAATTTTTGATTCTAGAAGCTATAGATGTTTTTATTTTAAAATTCGCGGTTGTCTTCATATCATATAAACCAGAAACTGTAAAGTTATTTACATTTGTTTTCCCTATTCCAAGTTTATCTACTAAAGGTTTTCCAATGAAATTATTTTGTGAACAACTATCAAGAATAGCTCTACATTTAATGTACCTGCCATGAACGTCCATTATTAAAACAATTGCTGTAGGTAGCATCACGTAACTATCTACTGAACTTCCCACGCATGAAAAACAAGTCCTATTTTGACTGGTTTCTACTATTTGTTGTGCCGCATCGTCTCTACTATTTAAATTTGGCACACCTTCACTATCAATATTAGATTGCTGACTAATAATATTAAAACTTTTACTACTACTCTGAATGTTAACATTATTACGATTGGGTGGACTATTTTGTGACGATGACGTCTGATTATTTTGTTGTAATGTATATGTTCTATTTTTATTTCTACTATAATTTGTATCACGGTTACCATTTATCTGACCAAATGAACTATTATTTTTACTATAATTGTTGTCCGAAGACTTCATATGCAATAATGAATTGTGTTTAGAGTTACAAATTGAACAGCTTGACAATTGACAATCTTTTACCATATGTGACGAACTTAGACAGTTCAAGCACAACCCCAAACATCGAACCTTCTCATATCTATTAAAAGGGCTTAACTTCAAAAATTGTTGACAACTACCAATAAAATGAAACTGATTACATAACGTGCAAGTTTGCTTAGAACTCTCATTACCAAGAATAAAAGTTTTACTTGATGTATAATTATTTCCACTTGGAGACTTTTGATTAAATTTATTAACAGAAGGTTTTGTTTTTGCCTTTTCAACTGTGGCCAAAACTCTACTACGTCTTTCTAAAAAACTTGACATTTGTTCCCAAGACGGGAATGCGTCAACTTCTAATTCTGATTCCCATAACTTTAATGTTTCGTAATCTAATTTCTGCGATACAATATGGATTATCATCATATCCCAGCTTTCTACTTTTTGTCCTAGCTTATTAAGACTACGTAGATGTAAATTACAGCTATCAACCAATTTTTGTAATTCAGCAGCTGATTCTTTATTTACATATCTTAATTTAAATAATTCGCTGATATGTTTTTCAGCTATAGCTCTTTTATTATCATAACGCTCTAAAAGAGATTTCCATGCCAATCCAAATCCTTCAGAAGAAAACTCTGTTTTATCAATAATTCTTTTTGCATCTCCAGACACACTACTAACCAAGTAATAATATTTATCAATATCACTCAACGATATTTGTTTTAAAATCATAGAATCAAATGAGTCCCTAAACTTAATCCAATCTTCAAGCTTACCATCAAAATTAGGTAATTTTATCGAAGGCAATTTCACATGGGGAGCTAATCCAATCCCACGTTTTGATGCATCACTTTCGGCTATCTCGTGATACTCGCTATTAGTTTTATTCAAACTATTTTGCTCTGATAATAATTTTTCAAATTCACTAACAAGTGCATAATGCCTACACTCAAATTCTGAAAAATGTAAATGAATAGCATCTATCTCATTTTGATCAGTGGCTAAAGCTAAAAGATCCGCATTATAGTCTAGATATGTATCAAAACATGATATTAGTTTTGGTAACCTAGCTTGTATTTTAAAAATAAAGCCTACTTCAGTTTTATCCAATTCTTTTAAAAACTTTTCATGACATGTTAATTGTGTTTTCAAACCACTACGTTTTTTTTTTAATTTTGAAAACTCTTCATTAGCCATTTTTTCCATAATTTCTACAACTTATCAACAAAAATATGAATGCAATAAAATCCTACTGCGTATCAAATCCAAAATTGTTGTGAATTCACAAATACTTTTTTAAAGTAAACTTAACTTAATTGATTAATTTTATACTATAGTTATAACAATAACTATATAATCAGAATCCAATATTAATTTGTTTGAAAAAGTATAAAAATCTAACCAATACACAATGCATTTATTATTTATTGCCTATGCAATAATTTCCAAAAACTATAAAAACTAAAGTAAATTTTTTATTTAAATTAAACCAAAATGTTTAATTTCTACAATGATTATTGTTTATACAATAATTTCCAAATTTCTAATAATATTTCCAAATTCTAACTGATTTTATTTCTAACTAACTAATAAATTGTCTATGCAAAAATTTTAAATATTATAGTTCAAGTTTAAGTCACTTTTCATTTTTTTTTATTTTTTATATGTCGTCACATTTATGTAACATTCTCACTCACCATCTTTCTCTCTACATGTATTTTTGAATGTATTTTTCATTCTCTTTCCACAAATAATACTGTTGTTGATGACGATGTAAAATTGTTAAAATGATGCGCAATTACATATTCCAAGGTAACACAATTCGATTTTACCAATTCCAAAAAACTATCAATTTATTTTTGTTTTAAATATTAATTATGATATCAATTTCAATTGATTTCTCCATACAAAAGCCATAAACTTATATCTCGAACTAAATCGGCAACGAAGGACCAAAATGGCGACTCCAACTATGTCGTCTTAAAATTTAATTTCTTCGTCAAATTATGGACTGTATATCAAAGTTTTGAATAAAAACTACACCACAATTAATTAAAAACAACTAAAATCATTTATTTTACATAATAAACACTCAACAAAAAAATGGGAAACTAAAATTTAATTTTTTATTTCTATCGTTGTTATGTTACTCCATCTTCCACTAAAACATAACTAACTAACAATTTTGAAAATTACATCTTCTCTTATTAATGTTTTCGTTAAGCAAGATCGTTTCTTATTCGGTTTGAAAGATCGTGATTGATATAGTTTACAAACAAAAAATCGTTAAATAAATACAATGGAATATGAAATTTTGTTTTTCTAAAGTTTTACATTCTAGGCTACAAAAATAGCTGGTTTTTTTTTAAATGTAAAATTATTCTTTTTGTTTTATTAATTGATTACATTACTTAACAGAACCCATTGTCTTTTCGGCTCTTACCATTAACATAACCTATTTTTAGAAATGAGTTTAAAAAATCGCTCCATTAGTTTTCTAGTTTTCGTCGGTTTTATAGGCCGATCGGCAGACAGTGGAACATTTTTTTCTGCTTTTTTAGAATCGTCGAGAAATGTCAAAAAGGTTTGTGTATGCGGTTTGAAGGAAACATATTTTATTCACTTTTTAAACAACTTGTTTTTAGAGATTTTTAGAGAAAAAAGATATTGTCATAGATTGTTAAAAAAACCATTTAATAAATTGATAAATAAAAACTCTAAAATATTTTTGTTAGATGGGGACTATATCGAGCCTTTTAGTGATTATTTTAGTTCTCTTTTGTAGTAAACCCAATTACAGAGTTTTCCTACAACAACTCCCCAAACTATTATCGCAATATCTTTCAAAATCTTACCACTTAATATCGTCGCTTTAATAATGAAACAACGTATTCGCAAAAGTGTAGTTGCGAGATAATTGGGTTTAAAGATTTTTCGATTTTCTGATTTTCGTAAACTCGGCAGCACTATTGAATGAATAAAGATATTGGAAAAAAAATTTATACTAATTAATCTTGACTAATTTCCCCACAACATATTAAAATTTCACATTGGTACCTGCTGGCTTTTCTACCTAAAAAGAGGTGAAAACTCAATCAGGTACCTTATACGTTATTTCAAATTTCATATACGTTATTTTATTTTGCATGTACTTCCATTAAGCCTAAAACTAATTATTATTGATCTAACGCATGATATTCTTACAATCTTTTATTTATATGAACCGGCATATCATGTAGTCATGAATGATGCTTATACAATATTTTAGATTTACCATTTCGTGTGGCGATCGTAATGTATGTAAAGTATACGACACTGATTTTACCCAAGTTATTATTCTGTAGGAATTGAAATATCGTACATGCATTTACGCTGTTTCAATATTTAACCAAATTCAAATTTGCATGTACGTTAATTAACAATTTATTAATTTTCACCCCCAGTTATAAAATAATTGAAAAATGTTAAAATGCCACTCTAAAGACATCCTTATGGGGAATGCAGCGCACCCATTATATAATAACAACGTATATATGGCATACGTTATTTCATTATTAAGGCGACGATATAAAAACAATTGAAATAACAGTATCTAGTTGTACAAAAAATACATTTTAAACGAAAAGTTTTGTTTACTGCTAATCATAAAGGTTCCTTCTTCAGTCAACAAATCTTAGTGATTTTAGTGCATTGCTTGCTTGATATTGACGATAAGCTTATACCATCAATTTTACTGAAAAATTCGTATTGCTTTGCCTAAGATTAATTATTTATTGTAGTTTACGATAACAAACCTACCGTTTGACACTCCAGCATTAATGAAACCTCACTGAGTTTTTAGACGTTCCCTTAAAGGTTGTCAAAGCAGTGATAAGGCCTAAAGGAACTTTATCTTCATCTTTTACTTGATAGAAAATATTTTCATATACAATCAAAATATTTTTCTAAAAAAATTATTACAAAAGGATACATACCTACAACATAAAATATGTAAAAGAATAATAATAGAATTATAAACCTGTAAGAAAATATGTTGGTTGATATTCATAAAAGGATAAAGGACGGATTATAATGTGTAAAAGAATTAGGACAATTTAAAAAAAGGTGTTTAAATATGTTGATTTTCTCATTTTTTTTAAGTAAATGCACGAAAAAATTCTATGGAAATTATATTATATATAGGGATTAACTGTAAAAAATTTTAGCATATTTGGATTTAAAAAATTTCAGATTACGATATCGGAATATATATAGTCAATTATTTCACATCACATGTTGATTCAATTTTGAAGTAATGCGTCTGTCTTCATTTTCGGCTCGGTTGCAAAACATCCTTTACAAATTATGATTTAAATTATATTTTAAATAAAACTTGGATTTATTCCCTACATCCCTCTATTGCTACCTTCGTTTACTCTTTTTTTATATTTTGACAATAATGCTGCTCGGGTGAAATTAACTAAAGCATAATACCTGGAAAAAATATTTCTGTTGCTTTAGTCGTTATTGCAACAAGTCAAAATCTTACGTTTGAACAACAAAGGATGATTTCTGCGCTCGAACTGCATGTTAACGGAATGACTTGTCAAAATCATCTTGATATCCTTTAATTTTCGACCTATGCCTGGGGCCTCAAAAGTATATATGTGTTGTTGTGACAAATTCCTTTTATTATAAATTTTAAGGAGCCCTAACCTGGATGACTATAACTAAACTGGAATAACTCAAATTCGAGTAGGAATAAAAATAAGCATCAATCACAATCATCCCATCATAAGCATAATTTTCCAATTACAAAAAAATTTATGGTTGTTTTTCTATTTTCGTTATTTTATTAGTAGTGGAGTCATATTAGCATTTTATATTGATGTAAGAGCAAAGTTGAATTTTTTTTTTGTTTTATGTTAAGGACATAAAAGTTAGTGGGCATGTAATTATTTAGCAAATTTGGAGGTCCGGAAGTGCCTCAAAAATGGCAAAAACTGGTTTTTTGGTGTTTTTTGAGTAGGTCGCTTCACTATTTTTGAAATATTTCGGGCTCTAATGATCATAAAAAAAAACAAAAAATGCAAAATGTTTGTGATTAAATTTCAAATCCATCTAGGAGGGTTAGATACTTTAAAAGTGTAACCTAACCTCAAAAAACCGACTCGCGTGACTTTTTTTTTTTTTTTACTAAATTTATGATAAGGGGCGGAAAAATCGTCGAATTTTCATGAAAATTTCAGGAAACATGTATTTTAATATTCTCAATATGGGATTTAATTTTTATGAAAAAACTTTAATTTTTTCGGCCACAATTGGCATTTTTCGTTAAATTTGGCAAATGGTGCCATTTTATGAGAAGTCATCCAAAATAAAAATTTTTTTTTTAATCTGTACTTTTTTTTATCTACCTTAACTTAAGTATAATTAAAATTATGTTGCCTTAATTTAAATGCCCATTTTTGGGCATGAAAAAAAAAACATTAATTTTGGCATTTTTTTGACATTTTACCATATATTCGGTATTATTTATGCTATTATCATGTATTTTGCATAAAAGTGAAATAGGCAATTCAAATTAATAAAAAATATTTTTTAAAATTATACATAACCTACAAAACTTTTTTTCTTGCAATGCCCTAAATTGCTTATGGTAAATAATTAAAATTAAACTAACAAAATATACGACATAATAATAAAAAATAGCAGTTGAAGTAGTATATAAGTAATAGTTTAAGCAAAAATTGTAATAATAATTTAAACTGAGGATGGCGTAAGTCGAAATCGATATTCAATAAAATAAAAAATCAAATTCAAATTGTTACTATAAGAAAGTTTATATTATTATTAATAAAATAAAAATTTTAAAAATAAACAGCAAAAAGTATATTTTTAAATATTGCATTTTAATTCAAAAGTGACAAAAGCACACAAACAGTGAATAATATGGAAAACCATAATAACGCATATAGAATTTTCAATTGAAAACATAATTGGCGTAAAATTATTTATGCTGTCTATTTTATATGTTTGAAAAATGTTTGAAAAAAATTGAATATTACATTTTTTCAAAATCTCATATCAAATATTTACAATAATTGTAATAACATTTTAATTATTTACCAAAAGCAATTTAGGGCATTGCAAGAATAAAAATTTTTGGAGGTTATGTATAATTTTAAAAAACATTTTTTATTAATTTGAATTGCATATTTCACTTTTATGCAAAATACATGATAATAGCATAAATAATACCGTATATATGGAAAAATGTCAAAAAAATGCAAAAATTAATGTTTTTTTTTTCATGCCCAAAAATGGGCATTTAAATTAAGGCAACATAATTTTGATTATACTTAGGTTAAAGTAGATAAAAAAAAGTACAGATTAAAAAAAAAAAATTTTATTTTGGATGACTTCTCATAAAATGGCACCATTTGCCAAATTTAACGAAAAATGCCAATTGTGGCCGAAAAAATTAAAGTTTTTTCATAAAAATTAAATCCCATATTGAGAATATTAAAATACATGTTTCCTGAAATTTTCATGAAAATTCGACGATTTTTCCGCCCCTTATCATAAATTTAGTAAAAAAAAAAAAAAAGTCACACGAGTCGGTTTTTTGAGGTTAGGTTACACTTTTAAAGTATCTAACCCTCCTAGATGGATTTGAAATTTAATCACAAACATTTTGCATTTTTTGTTTTTTTTTATGATCATTAGAGCCCGAAATATTTCAAAAATAGTGAAGCGACCTACTCAAAAAACACCAAAAAACCAGTTTTTGCCATTTTTGAGGCACTTCCGGACCTCCAAATTTGCTAAATAATTACATGCCCACTTACTTTTATGTCCTTAACATAAAACAAGAAAAAATTCAACTTTGCTCTTACATCAAATATATCACTTTTTTTTTACCTAATTTGACTCCACTATAGTACTTTACTTAACTTAATCAAAACCAAGCGCAAAGCAAAAAAACAATAAATTTATTTTTGGTTTTTGGTCTTGTATTGCTAACTTTTTAGGCTTAAAATTGTTATTTTTTCAAACAACAAAAAATATAGTGCAGACGATCGATTTGTTTTCCTTTAGGGAATAAATGCAAATATTTATTAAAATCTTTTACTTTGTTTTACATGCTTATACTTGAAGATCCGTTTTAAGGGTTTCGTACTTTAACAAACCTAAAATGAAACCTTTAAAATTGAAAACTGTCCATTCTAAATTAAAAATAATCATTTTTCTCAAAAACGTAAGAATTACGGATTTGCATCAACTTTAACTTTGTAAAAAACTTTAAACATTTGATTATTTTTGTTTATGGACATACATACATAATACGGTAAGGCTACGGAGATAATAAAACAAAAGATAATAAAATAAAAAAATTCCAAAGAAATACAATTACTTCGGTCTGAAAGAGCCACAACTGAAATTCTTACTACCACTTTTTTGGCATTTCCGTACGTAGGTCCTAACTACTGATTCTGAAAAGCAAAAAAAAATATTGCGAGGCTGATGCTAAGGCTGACTTCACCACAGCTCTGGAAACATAGTGTTCTGGATATATAATGAGCTAATATCCATCAAATACTTTAATTAAAAGCTAACCAATGTTATAGATTTCACGTAGTTCTAATTATAAAAATATTAAAGAAAGCATTAGTATACCAACAAACATAAATTCTTGAACGAGAAAAAGAAAAATAATTTTAACCGGAAGTGACAAACTGGAAATTGGGATGCAGAACTGTTATGAACCGTACTAAATGGTTATGTCTCAAGTTTCATCTAATTCGATTATCAGGTACAGATGTTATTGAGCTTTCAAAAAAACAGGTATATGGGAGAGCCCCACCACTTTGTTCACTATCGCTCAAAAACTAATCAGTTCCTTGTCATACATAGTTGCATCTTTTTCCAAAGTGTCATCAAAATTTATTCACGAACGAATGCTGTGTGCTCCCAACAAACATTGAAAAAATTGTGACACAGTAAACAGGTGTTCGGGAGGCCCCCTCCACCACTTACCTTAATACTGTCCAAAAACTAATCAGCTCTTTGTTATTTAAGTCTCCATCGTTTTTCTAATTGTCATTCAAATAAATTAAGGAATGAAGTCTGTATGCTCCCAACAAACTTTAAAAACAAAGTGTGAAAAGTCAGCATTTGTATGGTAGACCCCCCGCCACTTTGATCAATGTGTCCGAAAAGATGATAATTATCTTCTCACACTAATTGGAACCCTATTCCATAAGTTTCATCATAATCACTTCATTATTGTAGGCTGTAGTGTGCATAAAGACACTGAAAAAACTTCAAAAAATTACAAAAATAAATTTTTACCGGAAGTGAAAAACCGGAAGTTGCTATGCAGAATTGTTGTAAACCATACTAAATGCTGATGTACCAAGTTTCATTTAATTCAATTATCAGGTACAGATGTTATTGAGCTTTCGAAAAAACAGGTGCTCCGAGGACCCCACACCACTTTGGTCACTATCGCTCACAAACTAATCAGTTCTTTGTCATACATATTTGCATCTTTTTCCAAAGTGTTATCAAAATTCATTCACGAACGAATGTTTTATGCTCCCAACAAACACAAAAAACATTTGGTAAAAACCACCTGTTGTATGGTGGACCCCCCAACCCTTTATCCAATGTACTCCAAAAGCTGATAAAATCTTTCTCATGATACTTGAAAGCTTTTACCAACGTTTCATGAAAATCGATCGGTAATTGTAGGCTACAGTAGGGATAAACACTTGAAAAAAACTTTTTAACCGGCAGTGATAAATCGGAAGTTGGTATGCAGGAAGATTGGAAACTGTTCTAAAAGCTTATATACTAAATTCAATAAGATTATATGCCGGGATTAGAAGTTATTCAAGATTTAAACTTAGAGGTGTTCGGGAGACCCCCCCGCCATTTTCTCCAAACTTGAAATGAATCCAGATCTTCCATTTTCAAGTGAACCTGTATCATTTGCCAAATTTTCATCAAGATCCTATGCAGAAAGGTCACACACACACCCACCCACCCACCCACCGACATCCAGACGTACACCAAAATTTTTATTGGCTATTTAGATAGAGGATGGTCCAAAACAAAATTTGGGCTATGTAAGATTTTTGTTTTTCACGATGGATTGCATTACCTCACACAATTTAAAATTGTGGTGAAGTAAAAATATATGTCTGTCTGCTGGCCGGCCGGCCGTCCGTCACACCCTACGAAATCTAGAAAACCGCTGGAAGGATTTCAAAAATTTTTTTTTTTTAAATAGATATACTCAAATGGAGGAGACAAAAGGACGATGTGTTCGATAACTGTACCGACAGTGTGTCAAAAAATTCGTCAAGTGTGTCAAAACAAGAAAATTTGCATATTTTTTTTAGGAACATTGAATTTGGAGAAATCTTGATGGTCGGGATTAGTATGTGGGGCCAAAAACGAGATTATTGCATTATAAGTTTGTCAAAAAATATTGTCAAACGTGTCAAAAAAATGATTTTAATTTTTTTTAACCAATTTTTTGGAATAAAATTAAATTAATTATTTGTATGATATGAAATATAATCGAACATAAAAGTAATTGGACATGGAAATTTCTGATTTTGTTATAATTTTTGGATTTTTTTTGGAATTTTGAAAAAAGTTTGTATTTTTGATTTTGTAAAAATTTTCGGAATATTTTTAGAATTCTGAAAAAGTTTAAATTTTTGATTTTATTATAATTCTTGGAATTTTGAAAAACGTTTGAAGTTTTGATTTTGTTATAATTTTTGGAATTTTTTTATAATTTTGAAAAAAGTTTGTATATTTGATTTTGTTATAATTTTTGCAATATTTTTAAAAATATTGGAAAAAATTTGAATTTTTGATTTTGTTATAATTTTACAATATTTTTCGAATTCTGAACAAAAGTTTCAATCTTTGATTTTGTGATAATTTTTGGAACATTTTTAGATTTTGAAAAAGTTTAAATTTTTGATTTTATTATAATTTGTAGAATTTTGTAAAAAGTTTGTATTGTTGATTTTGTTATAATTTTGCGATATTTTTCGAATTTTTGAAAAAGAGTTTTCAATATCAAATTTTTGAAATATTTTAACATTTTGGAAAAGGTTTGAATTTTTGATTTTGTAATAATTTTTGAAATATTTTTAGAATTTTGAAAAAAGTTTGTATTTTTAATTTTGTTATAATTTTTGCAATATTTTCAGAATTTTGAAAAAATAAATAAATTTTTTTTTTATTATAATTTTTAAAATATTTTTGTAATTTTGAAAGAAATGTGAATTTTTGATTTTGTAATATTTTCTCGAAAATCTAAATGGAGAGGTTTTTGAGTAGTTTGCTGAGTGTATAATCTTTTCACTAAATTATGTTAATTTATGATCTGTTATATTTTTCCGGCAACGTTTTAATGTTTCGTGTTAGTTCTGTTATAAATTTCTAAACAGAGTTAAAAAAAATACATGTACTTTAACAAAGAGTTTTATGTTAGATATACATCGCTGCCCAAAACTAAAAATAATGTCCAAATAAAAGTTTTTTGTCGAAAACTATATCAAAATCCTTAACCCAGACCAAAGTCTTGATATCTCAGAGCTGTGAGATTTCAGCACCTGCATAATATCCAATGATATTGGATATTATGATTACATCTTATGTAATCATAGATGAAAGATTCAACTTAAGTAAATAATGAAATGATGAAGTTTCAATTTAAAAATCATCTGAACATGAAAATTATTAATTTGATTCGTCATCGTCGCTGTGGCCAAGTGTGTAAGACACACAGGATTTGAACAGGTGTCTCTGAAGAGTAGGACTTCGAATCTCGACACGAAACACAAAAAAAAAATTTCTAATGGAGGAGAGGAGAATAGAAAATAAAAAATAATTACGAATTGAACAATTCAAATGATTTCCAATATGTCATTGAGCTTAATTGCTCACAAATAACCCCTCCAAATTAATATTCCCCTAATATTATCTATATTTCTAAAGAAATATAGTAATAAATTGACCGTGCGTCAGATATTAGTTTCGCATTGATTGACAACAATCAATATTGATTCTACTCTCGTGACTTAGGATGTTGATTAGAATGTTGACTTAAGATGTTGACGAAATATTCTCTTATCCTTTGAATTCACACATAGTTATGTCTAGAAATATAATACAAAAAAATCCCAAAGAAGTACAATTTCCAATATATAACAATAGATTAAAGATTCAACTTTATTAAATATGAAATTATGAAGTTTCAATTTAGAAATCGTCTGAACAAGAAAATTAAAATATGGTTCTTCATCGGCGCTATGGCTGTATATGTAAGACATTAAGGATTTGAATCCAAGCACGAAACACACAAAAAATATTTTTCTAAAGGAGTTTTTCTAAGAGAAAATGAAAAATGATTTCGAATTGCAAAATTCAATTCAATTCTTGATTTCCAATATGTACTTAACCTTAACTGCTTACAAAAAAACGTTCCAAATCTATGTATATAAAAAAAAGAAGCTCAAAAATTAAAACCCGACTACTAAAAAATCACGCTCTAAAAGAAATAAAATAAGAAAATACTCTTATTTGAAATTGTTATGTACAATATAAAGTGTTCAATATTTATTGTCTATTGAATAAACAACTTACAAATAAATAATTTTAATAAATTCAATACATATTCATTGTGATTTTCAGAGGATAGCCGTAGTCGTATGCCACTAACCCTAACAAAACAATCCATTCCAGAAGAAGTAAGCGATCATCCGCATTAGGACAAAGTGCGTCACGCTATACAGAGTGCTCAAGAGAGATGTATAGCATGATGCCCTACAGCAGATTATCACTTATTATACTCTTAGAATGCATTGTTTTATTAGGGTTGGTGGCATACGACTACAGCTATCCTCTGAAAATCACTATGAATATGTATTAAATTTATTAAAATTATTTATTTGTTAGTTGTTTATTCAATAGACGATAAATATTGAATACTTTATGTACAATAGTACATAACAATTTTCAGATAAGAGTATTTTCTTGTTTTATTTTTTTTAGAGCGTTATTTTTCAGTAGTCGGGTTTTAGTTTTTGAGCTTCTTTTTTTTTATTTAATTTGTTTAGGGGTTATAATTTTGTGATAAAGTAATTGCACATCCGCTTTAAATTTTTTGTTTAGGGTTTTTGTTTTATATGTAAATAGGTTAGGTTTATAGGTAATATAACAAACTTTATCTAGAGTGCACCCTAGCAACTTGTGCACACTAGCTGCCCAAGTAAGGATTGACGGCAACATTTTGCGTTGATTTTTTTTTGGTCTGTGATCAAACGTTAATATGTATAAACTATATCCGCTCATATTTGTGTGTGTCTAAATTTTCGATTTTGGCTATGTATTTTATAAATGTCAAATTACTTTTTCATTTATTTAACTCTCTCTGATGATTTACTCAATATTAGACCAATTGGTTACTCGATTGGAAAGAGAACTAATAGTTCTTAAAATATCAAAACGATGAGCGTAAATGTAATTATAAGAACCGACAGATAGCTGCGGTTAGCGGTACACACCAGTATTTATTATCACAATAATCAAAAGTACGATGATTAATTTGAATTGATTGCCATTATGTAATTATTCAAAATTATCTTGTGCATGAAAGCTTAGTTGCAATTTAGAGGTAACAAAATATATATTAGGTAGATTTCATATAGAAATTTACCTATTTTTGAAATGTGCCAATTAAATTTAAAATTAAATTTGATATCAAACCTTTGATACCTTTCATTTGATCCCAAACACGGCTTCAATTTATTAAGTCATCATTAAGCCTTTAACCCGCTTAACTGAAAATTAGACCAATCGACTGCAATCAATCCACTCAGCAATTCACTCGATTATAAAGCGACTTACAATACTTAAAACATTGAAACGATGATCGTAAATGTAATTGTGAGGACACTTTGATAGCTGTGGTAGCTCGGATACGTTATCGTGTACACAATGATACAACAGTATTTACTATTGCAATAAACAAAACGGCAACGATCATCCAATAAGAGTGTTAGCCATTATGAAATTATTCACAATTATCGGATGCAGCCAAATCGCTAGTTAAAGATAACAACATATTTATTTTTGAAATGTGCTAATTAAGTCTTTTCATTTGATACCCAACACGGTATCATTAAATCAAATTTTTTTTAGGTCATGACCTTATATCCTCTAGGCATCACCATATTCAATTTATTGTATCATCATTAAACCTATAACCAGCAGCAAAACGCTTCATATGATACCTCATTTGTCAAATTGTGATTAGTAGTTTAGAAGTTATGAGGGAACAGATTAACATTAATACGTACATCGACAAACCATATAACCCATCGTAGACGGATAATTATAAGGACACTTTGATATCTGCGGTAGCTCGCCTACGTTATCGTGTACACAACGATACAACAGTATTTACTATTGCAATAAACAAAACGGTCACGCTCATTTAATAAGAGTGTTAGCCAATATGAAATTATTCCCAATTATCGGATGCAGCCAAGCAAAGTCGCTAGTTAAAGGTAATAACATATATATTTTCGAAATGGATAATTAAGTCCTTTCATTTGATATCAAACACGGCATCATTAAATTAAATTTTTTTTAGGTTATGACCTTATGTCCTCTAGGCACCGCCATTTTCAATTTATTGTATCATCATTAAGCCTATAACCAGCAGAAGATCAAAACGCTTCATGCGATACCTCATTTGTTAAACTGTATTTAGTAGTTTAGAAGTTATGAGGGAAACGATGAACATACATACATACATACATCCCGACCAGCCACATAACCTCTTTTTTTCGTAGTCAGGTAAAAATTATCGTGTCACAGTTTTGTAGCCAAACTCCTCCGAAACAGCCTGACCGATTTACATGAAATTTTTTGTGTATATTCGGTAAGTCTGAGAATAGGTCGTAAACTATTTTTATACCCCTAAGTGATAAGTGTGGCCCACCCCAAAAATTTTTTTTTATTTTTCAGACAAAATTTTTTATTTTTATTTTTTCATGATTTTACATATAATCCTTAATTTTCACCCTTCTACCACCAACCCCTACCAACACCAATTGCGATATTAGTACTGAAATACTCTTCAGTTTTCAGTGGTCGATAACTGATCAATTATCAATCGATCAGTTATCCCTGCCAGGCGTCTACCGGTGTCACTTCTCACCCAGCAAACAACACGGAGTAGGGATGATAACGAAGCCGGTTTCCTGTCTTTACACAATTTACACAGCTTTCTGTCACTCTTTACACAGTTTTCGGACATTATTATTGTTTGTGCATCGATCGTAGCTGTGGCGCTTATACTTATCATTTTACTTTCTCATAGTGCAACTTTAATGTTAATTATATTCTCATAGTAAATTTATAATCAATTTGCTGTTTGCAGTTCTATAATTATTTATTCCCATTGTATTAATAATTGCTGAAGATAGTTCTCACGTTCAGTTAATTAATTGATCTTATATGAGATCAATAGTACTCAACACGTGTCACGAACTCCTGCCAATAACGGCCATTGTGTTACCTGAATAAATCATTCCAGAACATTTTCATACATTTATTAGTTTTTTAACCGACTTAAAAAAAGAAGGAGGTTCTGTGTTTGATTAAACGAGGAGAGCGAGTCGAAGGATACCCTGGCATATGCAAAGAAACTATACAATAGGCAGACTGTACACATCGTGCATCGCAATCAAGATGAATGCTTTTTTCTTCGCATGTTATTGATAAAGATGCCTGGTCCTAAGTTTTTTCAGCAAGTGTCAATGGCGATACACATAACACTTTTCGCAGTACATGTCATGTTTTGAATTTATTGGAGAACGACCGTCACTGGGATGTATGCATTAATGACGCGTGCAACACGTCACATCCAAATCAAGTTTGTGCTTTATTTGAAATCATATTATCATATCTCCTTTATCTCCAACAGAAAAAATAATAACAAAATAAAAATCACACCCTGCTGAAGATATTTTACGTCGTATATCAAAGGAAAATGCTAATATCTTATCTTATATATATAAAAATCACATGTCACGATGTTTGTCCGCGATAAACTCCGCAACAACGTAAACAATCTTAATAAAATTGTGTTCAGTGTGTGTATAATGGTCCAACTTGAGAGATAGGATAGTTTTTATTTTGATTGAACGCCTAAATATTTTTTAATTACGAATTAAATGTTAAATATGGATAGTTCATAAGCAAACTTTCAGATGGCGGCGTAAATTAATTAATTTACTGTCAAACCTGCTTTATCGACTTTTTAATCATCCATGTAGGGCCCATATAGACTATCATATGTTATTGAGCGATTATTTTGTTCCGGTATTTGCTGCAATGGCACTGCAAAAGGGGGAAAAGAAACGAAATTCAATAAAATTTATATGGGATTTCATACAAAACACAACTTGAATAATTTTAAAAATTATCGGTTGTAATACCACGAGTCATTGAAATTTTTTCGAAAATTTTTTGATTTTACGAATTAAATTATTTAGCAACACTGCAACACTGCAAGCGCACAATAAACCACGAGTCCGAAGGACGAGTGGTTTAAGTAGTGGTTTGATTGAGCAGTGTTGCTTAAAAATAATTTAATGAGTAAAATTGAAAAATTTTCGAAAAAATTTCAATGAAGAGTGGTATTTAATAAGATAATTTTTTTTAATTATAATTTTGTTTAAAATATAATTATTAGTTTCTAAATAAAATTTTTTCTACAAATTATTCAATAATACAAAATTATGTAAAAATGCAATTCACAAATAATAAAAATGTAAAAATTTATGTTTATTTGTCAAAAATAAATTACAAATTTATAACAGTTATGCGCCTACTAAGATAAAATTATATTTCATTTTGTTAGAAGAAAAAATGACAACAAAGAATTTTCATAACGACAAAGCAAAATTATCGACGACAAGAAGAATTGCCGACAGTTAAAGCAAAGCCTACTGTTTAAATATGAGTCCGCATCATAACATCGAAAAATCAAATCGTCGAATCACCAGAAATCACAAAACCGAAAGTTCATACCACCGAATTTCATATCATCGAAAGTTCATATCATCGAAAAGTCATAGCATCGAAAGATCATATCACCGAAAGTTCATTACGTCGAAAAGTCATAGCATCGAAAAATCACATCATCGAAAATCATATCATCGAAAATTTGATTCACAAAATCGAAAAATCATACCATCGAAAATCGTAAAATCGAAAAAAAAATCATATCATCGAAATATCATTACATCGAAAATATTCGATGTAATGAATAAATCATTACATCGAAAAATCATATCATCGAAAAACAGGGTGCACTCTCCTCACAGATAAAACTTTTGTAAATTAAAATGTTAAATGTTAATTGGGCAATTCGTTTGAAAATTTACATTTATTTGTGGATTTTTTTTTAAATCAAAATTTTGTATGAGTGGAACGAATGAAAAAATCCAAATTCTGAATTTTTTATTTATTGCTTTGAAATGCAGTTTTGCCGGCATACATTTTTAGTAATTTCTTTTGGTTTACATAGATAATATATTATGTGCTATCATATTTTGAAGATAAAGGATTTTAGGATTCCAAACAGATTTTTCTACGTTTTTTTGAATAATAAATACTATGCCCTATAGTATTATATTATATTCACCCTGTATTCTTTTGAAAATGCGCATGTTTTAAAGTTTTTTTTGAAAATGCCTAAAACATTTGGTATGTTTAGTATTGACGAAATTTGTATTGGCGAAAGAAAGTGTGTGTCAAGCAGTGATGCCAGATTTTCAAAAATGAATTTCCCGTTGACGTATCGAAAATTCCCGATTTTTCCCGTTTTTTAAGGAAAAAATCCCTCAGAAATTCTCATCAAGTTTTCAATAAAAATATACATATAAATTCAATTACTTATTGAAAAAACTTCAAAAACCACCACAATTATAACAATATTTATCTTTCCGGCAACTATATATATTAGTCCCTGGGCCTTCACCTACATAATTTTGCGATTACCACATATTTTATACTTCGTAAGACGCTTGTCCCTGACGAGTCCTACAACTTTTTTATCTACCATTTTCCTTGATTCGGCCGCTTTTTCCCTCGGGAATCTCCGAAACATGGCGATTTCCCGGGGTCTTGTATATTTATTACCATAATTTTGTTATTTATTATAGGGGGTGGAAATTTGTTTTAGAAAACGAGGGTAAATTTGTCCGACAAAAAATTGTCTGCTTTTGTCGAGTCCGACAACTCAAACTGGTCAAAATACCAGGGTATTGAAAATCAAACACCGCAAATCTAGTTTTCACGGGATTGTTTAACAAAAGTTAGTGAAATTGAAGGGTCATATTGTCCGACAAATTTTCGGCCGCGTTTTTTCAATCCGACGACTGGAAGTCGGAATTCTGGCGGGGTAGTGTTTATTGATTACCACATGTCTAATTTTTTTTTTTTATAGTTTTAATTAATATTATTTTACTCTGATACAATTGTCCGACAAATTAGTGACCGCTAACTATCGAAAAATGTCATAATTTCAAACACGATAGGGGCCATTCCGCAGTGACGGGTGTTACATTTGTACTCATTTAAACTGATATAATTTCCAAATTAGAACAAAAATCTCCGTTTTTTGAATATAATTCAATTCATTTCAATGATTTCTTAAAGTAAAACAAAAACACGTTAGGAATTATTCAAGCGTTTACATGTAATAATAGATTTCAGCCCTGTGACGGGTGTTACGAGTACTCTTGCAAAATATGCTGTCTTGTTGACGAATCATTAGAATTTAGCTAAATTAGAAAATTTTGTTGCAAAATTAATACCTAGGTTGTGAGTTAAAGAATCTTCCATTCCTATACTCTAAGAATTTTGTGGATATATTACTTTTTATATTTTGCTTTTACAATAAAAGCTTGTGACGGGTGTTACAAGATTTGTGACGGGTGTTACGAGTATAAATTAAACAAATTCTTAAGTAAATTTTGAAGCTTTCTTTATTATTTTGGACTTTTATAATTATTGTTGTCTTTAAACAAAAGACATTTTTGGGAGTTTGAACTCCCTTTAAGACCATATGAAATGGAATTTCTACTAAAGTATATGAAATATTGCTGTTTTTGCAGTTGAGGTAGCATCTTTAAAATTCCATTATTCCATCGGTTCTTCAACTCGTTTTTGCTCGAATTAAATCAATAAAATATTGTAGTTACGAGCATAAAGACAACAGAATAACATTGAATTACATCAACATTACCATGCATATTTTCACCCAATTGATACAGTTTGCTTCTACATCACTAATAAGTGTTGATATTGTTATAGTATTTTTATTTTGGTTCAATTATTAAATCAACTCTACGTGGTATCACAGGTTAACTCGTATGCTAATAACAGGAAGTGCGCGGAGTTGTTTGAAATTGGATATTTTTCTAGATAATAATTGACTGCTTTATAATTTCGACGAACAACTCCATGGAAGTTAGTTGAAAACCAAGAGTAAAGTAATAAAAATTAGTAACTACTAATTCCACTACTACGTATTCCATTATTCCATCGGTTTTTTGACTCGTTTTAAAGATCATGAATGTCGTTTTCATTGACGAAATGATATTTAACGCCCTTTGGATTTGAAGACAAATATTCATAATATTCCCAGACTGTGCTGATAAAAGTTCACCGAGACTTTATTGCCCTCCAAAGTCTATCCTTCGCAGTTGCACACAGCCGTCGACAGCGCCCTTACATGTGGCATGACACATGACTAGTGGCAAAGAAAGCCCACCCCGTAGTCTTTCTCACTGTAATCTGTCTCTCACTGTAAAAAACCATCAATTTTTTCACACAGCGATATTGTACAGGTGGAACACATAGACACACATAGAGGAACACTTAAAGGAACGTTTTACATTCCTATTGTGCACTTAAAAAATTATAACATTAGTGAAGAAAATTGTAACGGGTACAAGGTGTGACGGGTGTTACACAAATAAATCAGCCTATATTTTAACGCAATGTCTATTTTAAGGCACACGAATATTTTTCAAGTATTGTTTAATCCTACAACCTTACTTTTGTAAGGTCAATACAAAATAAAAGCTAGTAAACCTCATGCGGGATGAACTTTTCTATACATTTTGTGACGGGCGTTACAGAAATACCTGCGTTACAATTTCATCAATAAAATGTTTACTACTTACCTGATCGCTTTCAATTTTTTTTTAACAAATAATAATGAGTCGCAGTATAGGCAGCAAATGTTAATGGCGGCTAGTTAATGTGATTGATGTAAAAATCGTGTTTGCTATTATAGTAAATTTTTTCCATACTAGACTTTGAAATCCGCTCACTCGGCTTGAACAAAATATTACGAAAATCGGCGAAAATATTATAGAAATTCTTTTAAATAATGATAAATTAAAATATAAAGCCTAATAATTTTCTATTTAAGGATACATATTTGCAAGTTATTTTTTATACTTTCTGGTATCGATTACTGCGGAATGGCCCATTGTTGACGTTGATAATGCTGGATTTCTTTCAATAAATCGAGCTCCAAACCAAACTCCAAAGAAATCTTTATTTTAATTTACTTTTAATAAAATACTTTAATTTTTTCTTTCACTTTACAAATTTGATGTTTATTTCCGAAAAACTTTATTAAGACTGAATGTACAAGTCAACAAAAAAAGTTACAAAAAAATTAAGTTTAAACAAAATCAAATTAATGCCATCTCTTATTGATTCAAATATCAAATTGCTACAATCATTTTGGTAGCAAATTCAAAACAAGTAATAAACTTAAGGAATAACAAATTTACATTGAAATGGCTTGTTGTTATTTTCTTGTTTACATAAATAAGTTTATACTCCATTCGAATTCAAATGATTAATTAAATAACAATTACTAAATCCTTTATCTTATATTTTAGTTAACCTCAAACATTCCGGGCGCCTTGATGTAATCAATTCAATGGATAGGTAGCAAACATAATTTATTTACAGGACGTTTCAGTATTCCATTTTTTGTTTTGATGGATGCAACTCTGACTAGTCCATCCATTCCGGGATGCACAGCTTCGACTTTTCCTAATAAATACTTCGAAGGTGGAAGATTTTCTTCCTTGATCACGACAATATCGTTAATTTTTAGATTGATGTCTTCAAATTGCCATTTGTTTCGTTTCTGTAATGCAGTCAAATATTCACTTTGCCATCTCATCCAAAAATGTTGAAGCATTTGCTGCACCATTTGCCAACGCGATAGTGTTGAAATTTTTTTATTCGTCAAATCAGGTCCAGGTACAAAATTATATGGATGACCAATTAAAAAATGTCCGGGTGTTAGGGCATCAATTTCTTCAGTGGATGTTGAACAAATTGGTCTTGAATTTAAGACCGCTTCTATTTGTGCCAATAACGTCGACATCTCTTCATAGGTTAATATGGAATCTCCTAATACTCTTCGTAAGTGAAATTTCATCGATTTGACCAGTCCTTCCCAAAGTCCTCCAAAATTTGCTGCTGTAGGAGGGATAAAATGCCAATTGATTTGATCCTTCAAAAGATAAGTAGAAATTTTATTATTATTTAATTTTAAAAAATTGAAAAATTCTACTAAAGCCCGATTGGCACCAATAAAGTTGAGCCATTGTCACTGAATATGTCAGTGCATAAACCTCTTCTGGCTACAAATCTTCGAAGAGCCCAATAAATGACTCTGATGTCAACTCATTCACCACTCAATATGTGCTGCCTTTGTACTCATACAAACGAAAATCGCAATATATCCCTTATGTGAGCGCTGCCCTCTGCCTTTGCGTTTTTTAACATTATTGGGCCAGCATCATCAACTCATGCACCAAACCGGTCAAAGACGATCAAATTTTACTCTCGATTCTGGTAATGAACCCATTTGTTGTTGAATGACAGATTTTTTGTATCGAGTACAAATTACGCAATTATGAACAACTCGTCGTACAGCATTTCTGCATCCCACAATCCAAAATCGTTGTTGAAGAGTATTGAATAATAAAGTTGCTCCTGCATGATAATTTCGTATATGTTCTTCCATTATCATTTTTAAAACAATTTCATTGTTTCCTGGTAGAATTATAGGATGTTTAGTTTCAAACGGTGCCAAAGAATTTTGAATTCGACCACCAACTCTTAAAATACCATTTTCATCAATTATTGGTGATAACATTTTGAGACTACTGGTCGTAGAAACCATTTTGTTTGTTTTTAACATCGTTAATTCTTCAAAATAATATTGGTTTTGGATATGTTTCATCAAATCTTCTATAACACTTCGCAACTCCTTAGAATCCAGTTCATCTTTTATTCGATCTTCTTTTTCGCAGAAATAATTATGTAAATATCGCTGTATCCATGCTAATATACGCAGCATTTTATTGTATGACGACACCCTTGATGCTAATTCGTCATAAATCGATATTTTCTGTTCCGCAGATAGTAGTGATACAGGATTTTTGACTTCCTCCAAACATTGCTGTTTATCTTCTTGATGTCCTTCAATTATCCAAGTAGATTGAGATTCAGAAAGCCAATTCGGACCATGCCACCATAACGTAAACGATTTAAGACCCGACGGAAAGATACCGCGCGACGCACAATCGGCTGGATTATTGCATGAGCGCACATGATTCCATTGATTTCGAGACATTAATCTGAGAATTTCACCAACACGATTTGCAACATAAGTTTTCCAACGACGTGGATGTGATGAAAGCCATGATAGAACTATAGTTGAGTCAGTCCATGCATATATATTGTTCTCTTGTATGTTCATAGCATCTTTCGTTGTTGACAACAGCCTTGCAAGTAGAACTGCTCCGCATAATTCCAATCGTGGAAGTGATACCTGCTGTAGTGGAGCCACCTTTGTTTTTGCCGCGACAATATTCACAGTAAACGATCCATCTTCTTGTTCCGTCCTACAATATACAACAGCCGCATATGCCTTCTCCGATGCATCAGAAAATCCATGCAGTTCTATAGGTTTGTCTTTGGTATTCAACCATCGTGGTATAAGAATTTCCTGTAGCTCTGGAATCTGGCTTCGCAATTTTCTCCAATTATCAAGGGTCTTCTCAGGCAATACTTCATCCCATTCCAGCTTCAACAACCATAACTGTTGGAAAAAGATTTTTATTAATATTGTAGCGGGAGACAGCCATCCCAAAGGATCGAAAATCCGAGCTGCTTCTGATAGTATTGTCCGTTTTGTAACTGCAGCCTCGACATCCAGTCTTATCTTAAATGCAAATTCATCTGACACTGGTCGCCACTCTAATCCAAGCACCTTTATTGTAGAGTCTTCTTCGCCTAGTTCGATGGTTCCACATTCTCGATCTGACTCAGGAATATTTTGGAGCAAATTGTTGTAATTCGACGACCATTTTCTTAAATGAAATCCCGATTTCTTTAAAATTTCAATTAATTGACTTTGAATTTTCATTGCCTTTTCTTCCGATTCAGCTCCAGACAAAAGATCATCGACATAAAAATCCTTCTCAATTATCTTAGCCACTTCTGGATATTGATCTTGAGAATCCTTTGAAATTTGTTGGATAACCCTGGTTGCGAGATAAGGAGCACACGCTGTTCCGTAGGTGACAGTGTGTAGCCGATAGTGTTTTATTTTTTCCAAAGTATCTTCACGCCATACAATTCTCTGAAAATTCGCATCTCTTTCATCGATCAAGACCTGCCGATACATCTTCTCAATATCGGCTGTGAAAACTACTTGGTGAATTCGAAATCTCAGTAAAATATTTAAAAGACCAGGTTGAATTGTCGGTCCGACCATCAAATTGTCATTAAGAGATGATCCCCTTTTTGTTTTTACTGACGCATCAAACACTACCCTTAATTTAGCAGTAGAACTTGACTCCTTTACGACACCATGATGCGGAAAATAAAATCCTTGATTATGAGCAGTTTCAATTTCGTTGTCTGGGATCTGTTTCATATGACCAAGAGACTCATATTCTCTCATGAAATTAATGTATGACGTCTTAAAGGTATCTTCCTTTTCAAAACGTCGTTCCATCGCATAGAGCCTCTTTATTGACAATCCTAACGAATCTCCCAAATTTAATTCTTCGTTTTTAAACGGAAGGCGAACCATAAATTTTCCGTTGAGCTGAGAAACATTCCTCTGAAAATGATTCTCACACTCTATTTCTTCAAGGCTCCATATTTCCGCAGTCGGCATTTCTTCAACCTCCCAAAATTTCCTTAAAGTGCGATCAATATCAATCCCTATATGCATATTGATAGTCGATCCAGGACTCCCAGATGTGGAATTAGTGTGGAACTCCCCCGCTAAAACCCAACCGAACAATGTATATTGGGCAATAGGAAATTTATCCTTCACTATCTGACCACCTTTCAGAATCTTAAATATTTGATCGGCTCCAATTAAAATATCGATCGGCCTTGGGATGTTGAATTCAGGATCTGCCAATTCTAAGTCCTTGATAAAATTCCAATTGGTTTTAATAAACTCCGCGGCTGGTAGATTTGACGTTAATTTTGTTAGAATTAATGCAGAAAATGATATAGTATCTGAATCGTCAAATCGGGATGTTATGGTAAGTTCTGTTTTTCCTCTAGTATTAACGGCACTCATAGCTCCAAGCCCTGAAACAGACACTCGTGCATTTACTCGTGCAAGTCGCAATCTTTGAACGCATGATTCTGTCATAAAGGATAATTGAGAACCAGAATCTAAAAGTACCCTACACAATTGAGATTCTCCACTGCTATCCTTTACCTTTACGACGGCTGTTGGCAATAAGGTTGTTTGAATTTGAATCTTGTTCATAGATTCAATAGTGTGCTCGTTTACACTATTGAGAGTCTGTAAGGTTTCAGTTTTTGGACTCTTAACTACATGTGAGGCTACAACATTTTCTGAATTGTCAGTTGTAGAATTTTCATCAGTATGTAACAACGAATGATGTCTCCGTTTGCAGGAATCGCAATTAGTCTTAACCTTACATCGAAAAACAGGGTGAGACGTATTTAAGCAATTATAACATCTTCTGCTCTCTTTAATGTATTTTCGCCTATCTTCTATACTCATTGTTTTAAATTGTCGGCATTCGGGCAAACAGTGAGATTCCCGTTTGCATAGCAAACACATTTCTTCCGATTTGACGTGCATCGCTTTGACTTTAGGTGGGAAAGTAGATTTTTTTTGAACTGTGCTAGAATTTAAATTTAAACCGTCCAATGCATCTGCACGCTTATTCAAAAATTTTATAAAATCTTCGTTGGTCGGAAAATCTAAATCTGTAGAATCATTTGACCAAAGCTGACGACTTTCTTCATCTAATTTATTTTTGGCTAGGTAAACTAACCAAGGATCACGTTGTTCCGCCCTTTCTCCAAGAGCTTTTAATCCTCTAGTTACCTCACTGTATGTATCTGCAAGTTTTCTAATATTACAGGTATTTGCTAACTTTATTGTTGGCTGTTCTAGAAACATCTCAATAAACGCATTAACTATAGGCTTTTTTCGGTTATATCGATCTTTTAGTATTTGAAGGGCTTCACAATAATTTGCTTCTGTGACTGACAAATGCTTGACTTTGCTCTCGGCGTCACCCCGCAATAATCCCTTGAGATATTGAAATTTTTGAGCAGGAGAAAGATTGGGATTTTCATGGACGATTTTATTAAATAGATCACTAAATGATTGCCAATCACGTACATCACCATTAAATGAAGGCATATTGACCCTGGGTAATTTAAATTCAGACGAATGTGCTTGACTTCCAGAAGTATTATTAATAGAGCTATCATTCAAACCCGGAAGAACGGTTGTGTTTCGTTGCCTGATTATAGTGCTCAATGAGGCCACCACGTGGTAATAATTCCTCTCAAATTCCTCCATTTCCGAATTTTCTTCATGGGATAATGCAAAAATTTTATCTTCCACGTCGTTAAACTCATGCAATAATTCAGTAGCCCGATCTACTCGCGTTTTCAACTGTTCTGTGCTTGTTTCTTCGTGAACCTCCACAATGTACTTATTTAAGCGCGTCATTTGCCCTTTAATAATAGAACGCCGTTTTTTAAGCGCCTGCATGATTTTTCAATTCTAAATTCAATCCTAATAACCGAGCTAATAACACTTAAATTCAATGAGCACAGCACAATATAACTTAAATCAAATCACTTAACCTGTATAAGGGTTGATAAATTCAAAGTTTATATATTTCAAAATAAAATTAAAGTTCACAATTTACGATTAAATCAATATATTTTATTTAATTAATAATTAATAAATGTTCTTTTTCTTATATTTCAGCGAATAAATGTATAAAATTCGATACTTATCGTTTTCGCAAAAATGGTGGATGGCTTGGCTTGCTTTTCGTTGAAATTCCAGAATATTTTTCCAAATAGGGCACTGCCTTTACCTATTCGACTACGAAGGACCAATGTTGACGTTGATAATGCTGGATTTCTTTCAATAAATCGAGCTCCAAACCAAACTCCAAAGAAATCTTTATTTTAATTTACTTTTAATAAAATACTTTAATTTTTTCTTTCACTTTACAAATTTGATGTTTATTTCCGAAAAACTTTATTAAGACTGAATGTACAAGTCAACAAAAAAAGTTACAAAAAAATTAAGTTTAAACAAAATCAAATTAATGCCATCTCTTATTGATTCAAATATCAAATTGCTACAATCATTTTGGTAGCAAATTCAAAACAAGTAATAAACTTAAGGAATAACAAATTTACATTGAAATGGCTTGTTGTTATT